>JAOYMO020423016.1:0-24500 GCA_025802455.2 Iodosphaeria phyllophila | reverse complement strand
AAAGGGAGGGGCCGATGGACTCAGACAGTTTCGCTGCGGACACAGGGGCAAGCACCCTCGTCCTGATGCTGCATGGGGGGGGGGCTTGGTTCAGAGTCGGATCGTCACCCTCTTTCCTCCTCAACCTACAAATCGCCCAGCAGGTACCGGTACTCATAGAACCCTTTTACTTCTCCTCATGCTCCGGAAAAGCAAAGAAGGGAGGAACGACCGAGAGACGCATGTCGCTTCGTGTGCCGGGGGCCCCCCCCCCCCCCCCCCCCCGGCAGGAGGCAGGCACGATCCTCCAGTAGCTCGCCTCAAGTCTACGTACTCAGGTACAAAAAAAACTCAAAAACTTCTCACCTTGGAGACACCATCCTACATACACTTTCAGGTACCCAGGACTTCGGGGGCTCTCCTCCTGCACCCACATCGCTGTGGCGGGTTCCCGGAACCCTTGGGACGAGAGTTGGTCGGGCTGTCCTATGGCCTAACAGGGAGGTAGGGCGAGGGGGCGGGGTGTCACAGATACATCGATGTGTATGTAGGATGACGGCTTCAAGGTGGGGAAATTCTCAAGATTTTTGTAACTTGGTACTTCCATGATGGGTCTTGCTTTGTCACGTGGATCTATGGGTATGTTATACTCTTTAATGATGAACGCGTACTAATGGTGGGTGAGTTCAGGGGCTGTAGACGATGGGGAAGCTTCTTCTCAATGGGGTTGCCATGGGATAGGTGCTTGGGGAGGAAAGAGGACTCCGAGGGGGGTCAAACACTGTGGCGCAGAGGGGATGGACAGCAGACTACTGATTCAGTTGTTTGACAAGATGCGTTCCCGCGAGAGACGGCCAATAGCGTTAGAAGTATAGTTACGAGCAATGTAAGAACGATCACACTGAGTCGGTACTGCGGGTGCCAGGTATTTACATGGGAACAAGACAATCTTAGCCGTGATGTTCGCATGGGTCTTTCTCAAATCAAAGGGAGTGCCATCGGGACAGCGAGATGTCGTGTCTATAGCTTGCAGTACGGTTTATTATCACACCCGGTCCTCAGTTGGCCATTTTAGTGATGTATGACACAGAACTGGGTCACAAAATCGAGCACACGGGAACCAACGTCCCCGTATCTACACTCTAAGGCGGACTAATGCATCCGACGTAACCGTAACACGAACCTGAAGCCTCTCTCAAAGGGACACACGAGACTAGAAGCTTTTTCGCCACGTGGGCGGCTGCGAACCTAAGGACCCTGTTGTGCTGTTGGACACGGAGGGAAGAATTACACTGCAATATAGTGTCGCCACCGACGAATTAGGGAACTGCATGTAGCTTTGCAAGACGTTCCAGACTTTTCTTCCATCGTTACTCAAGTGTCAGTCAGTCCAAGTAGAGGGGGGTCCTATGCAGTCCACCAGTTGTATCTGTCGGCTTGATAGGGGATCGAGAGAACGGCAGTCAGTTCTGTCTAATCTAAGCCTTGCCAACAGTATGAGCTTGATGCCGATGTTCTCAGTCCTAGGATGCAGGCAATCTCGAAGTCTCTCCTAAGAGGCTTAGTAGCATTAAGGAGATAGGACTAAATAACGGGGTGCGGCGATGGGAAAAAGAGGATGCTGCATATTGTTCAAGGAATACTTGTTTCTCGAGCCACACAATGGATAAACGGGTTGATGCTTGTTCTGGCTGGCTTCTCATTGCCATGAGGTTTGGGGCTCGTCGATCCAAGGGGCGCCTAATTTATGATGGCTACGAAGGGGATCCACACCAGTTTGTAAATACCAGGGATTGCCGCTACTCACGTTCAATCCTCTTCTACTGGATCCCCCATTTGGTATCCTACTTCCTGGTGCAAGGCACAGATGTGCGCCATAATGGCATTTTCTGATAACAAGCTCAGTAATACCCACTTGCGCTCGCGAGCCCAATGTTCTTTATTGCTTCATAACATGGCAGGTTCTATCAAGCATTTCTGTACGAGAAAAAAGACCATAAGAACTGGGAATGTTGGCGCTCTTCAAGGTATTTGAGTATAGTTGCTTAAGAATCATGTTTCATCAATAACTTTAAGAAACTCAAAAACATCCAGGCCTTGGCGGGACAGCCATCCGTTCGGGGGCATTACTTCTTCATCTTCGTCAGATAATCAACTGACCAGTACATAAGTATCGTATACCCGATAGCATGTCACGCGGGCTCAAGGATCTTTCGAAGGTACGAGAAGTCATGTGTAGTTTGCTTGACGCTAGGCATGTAGTTACAGTTTCACCAACACAAAGAAGGTCCGGAACCCAAATTCAAGAAAAGAAACCCAGCTGATACGCATACAGGGATTTACAACTAAGTGACACACTCGTTACTAGCACAACACAATTGGAACGGAAGCCAACACGGCATAAACCGCCGAAAATAAACTAAAGACCTGAAGGAAGAAAGGAGGGAGGAGGGACAGTGAGATCGAAGCTACACAGAATAAGCACAAGACTAGCTGGGTCCGCCCCCCTGAAAGTCTGTAGCAGAGCAACACCTGATTTTGGTGGCCATTTGCCTACAAATTTTCCGGAGAAAGGAAGTATAACAGAAATCAGCTTCCTGGAGAAATAGTTACAACATGTGGAAATTTTTGTAATGAGTGTAATGTGGACATAGGCTGCGAACACATGGACAGCCGAATGGCCGAGTTGGTCTTCCTCGGCAGCTTAATACGATGCCATTTCCATGGCTTTCAAGAGATTACCATGAGCTACGAAAGAGCTCCATGAGCCATGGAAGAGCTCCATGAGCCATGGAAGAGCTCCATAGGTCAGTTCCCTGAATGTCGCACCCGCTTTGCATGTGCGCCAAGCATTGTTGGGGTGCATGCCCGCGCTCCTCGAAAGAACGTGCCACAGCACAATGGCGCCCCAACGGCTCCTGGATGCTTACAAGGCAATGATCTACACCACTCGTGACCCTCCCCCAGTGTTAGCCGTTATGCACTCCATCTCGCTCACTCTACCTCCGTCTCTCTGAAAGTCTAGATACTAACCGCGCCAGGATCTAGTGGTAGCTGTATCCAGACTTTGGGGAACACGAAGGTACTTACAGCTTACATTATACAGTACCTCCGTTCTTCCGAAAGTCTATAGGCAAAGCAACAGCAGAATTTGTTGGTGCATTGACTACAGACTTTCGGAAGAACGGGGGTATGATCGATCTCTATTTACTTCGCTTCCGCGATAACGTTTTAGGCAAACCAGTCCCACTTCTAAGTCACCTACACTGTGAGCCTAGGATACACGAGCATACTGGTTTTTCTCTTCAGAACCCAAGAATGATAGCCCAAGCAAGATAGCGCAGAAGTTTGAAGATGTATTGCACGCTGAACAATTGTGCCAAGGAGTGTAAACTAGAACTTAGTGGATACTGTCCTAGTTCTCCTGCCCCCTGGTGAAACCATGAGAATGACTCCTTGTTATGAGAGAATAGGAAAGATCTGGAAAGGCGAGTTGGCGTGGTTTCTGAAAAGCCTGGAATTGAGACGGGAGCTTCGTTGAGTGTTTCTAGCGGGAGTACTCCAAGTACGGGCCGACTTGCTCGTCTCTCGTCGCTTGTCCATAAGACTACCGTGTCTGTTCTAAACCTCTGGTTCGTGGACGCTAGGTAGCAGAATCACACTAGACTCGTCTCTCCCTCCTTTCTCGGCATCAAACCTTCTTAAAGAAGTTGGCTTGTGTCGTTTCATCTATCAAGACAAGCTACTAAGCATTCTCATTTCACCAAGACAATGTTACGAATTTGGCACACATCAAATTATAGAATAAATGCTGTATCTAGGATGTTCTTGAAACTTTCTATTTACCAACAAGTTGAGCGGACCATGCGTTTCGAACGACATGATCAACAGAAAGTACACCATGCTTACGTGTACATCGTTGTTTCCAAAACTCTGTCTCCTAGACGTGAAAACTCCTTGGGTATCCGAGCAACGATGATGTCAACTTGTCAGCTTTGAACTCCAAAAGATGTTTGTCACGTCTGAGGACAAATTATCAAAAATCCTTAAGTATTTCATGGATCAAAAGGAAGCAGCCCCCAATCCTGTCGGTCAGGACGATATACACCTGGTATCCTAGCAGGCTGAAAAACAGTTGAACCGGACGGTCAGCTACACAATGCTGTGGCTTAGCGCCCAGCTCAAGTATTTTCCTGCCTGCCTACTTCGTAGTGGGTAACAAGATTTCATCGGTGAATAGATTACTGGTCCCTAGTGTTGCATCCTTCTCGAGGCCCGACTGAATGGTCCTCCTGGCGCATGAATCAGTGCCGCAGGGACGTTGCTGGCCTTCCTGTCATGGTCAAGCGCCCTAACAACCTCCGCGTCTCCGAAAAAGACGTGGACAATTTAGCAGGGAGGACACCTTTTGAAACTTGGCCCTTAAAAAAGAAAAAGTCTGGGCAAGACAAGATTCGTTCCCTCCATCATTTTATTTTTCCTCAGGTCAAGGGTGCTTTCCGTGTCTATCCACGTCCTTTCGGAAATACGGAGGTATTTGTATCTCGAAACAGCTTAATGGGCAAGGGTGCGTCATGTCAACTTGATAACGCCGCAACTCGCAAATGACACCGACATGCCCCACCTATCATAGCTCGAACGGTTCTTCTAGTTCGAAGTCACCCCTTTAGGTCGAAAGTGGAAAGGTCTGCGGCTTTGCCCACAGATTGTCTTCACTTACTTGCAGTACTGTATTCTTCACAAGATAAACATCAGCTGCCACTGCGAGAATCGAGGGTACAGTGATACATCGAGGGACGTAGCGGGGTATGCGCGCCCGGCAGCCGCCCAGACCCCGGCGCGAAGGGTCCGGCTGGCAGCCCTAGCGGCAGGATGAAATGCGGGCGGGGGACTCAAGAGGATAATCACTCCATTTCCAGGGCACGGATCCACTCATTTGCATCCGAAAAAAAAGTCGCCTTCTCTGATGTGTGATCTCGATCCCGATCCTGTGGAGTATCGACAATGAAAATCTTCGCTTCTAAGAACCTTACATAATCACCGCCCTGCCTGACCAGCAAGCGGGCCTCGGAGTCACAGTATTTCATGGAGATTTTCTACGATAACACTTTCGGAGCTTTTGACCCGGAGCCCATAAGTTCCCAACCTTTCGTTGGTAGCTGTCGCACAGCAAGAGGTCTTCATTATCAAAATCATGTTTGTTGTCTTCATGCAACTAGTAGCTAGCCAAGTATGAGAGATATTTTTTGCTGGGCGAGATACATGATGTGATGATACATGAAAGTATTTTACAGTACGAAGGTAGGGGTCAAATGTTAGGGTCGGAAAGTACTTCTGACCTACACTGCAAGTGATGGACCGCTGTCGAGGGTCACTATGTGGCTAGAAGCGTTGTCCAATGCTATTAGGTTTTAAATCACAGTGGCTAAGCAGGGAAAATTCGCGGAGCATTTGCCACTATCCCACCATGTGTAGAAAGAACAGCACCTGACACCCAAGGTCGCACTGTTCTCTCGAAGTACTCTCCGACCCTAACATTTGACCCCGTATCTCCTGGACGAATTGACGAGAGTACTTTATTTTCTGGCGACATTCGTCATAACTCCGCTATTTAAATGCGCCCGCATTGTACTTCGTACTCCAGCAAAAAAAAAACTCCCAGACAACACTTCCAAGAACCCTCAGACCCCTGCAGCCCACTTACTGTGTATAAATGTAGTCACTGCAGCCTCTAAGGTTGTAGCGCTGTGGTATTCGATGCCGCTACCTCCGCGTGAGTGGATGGCCAGGCCATTGGACGTTGATTTGGAGTTCGGCCTGAGATGCGCTACCACTACATCACCTCACCTCAACAGCAAGAGGTCGCGTGGCTTGCCGACACCAGAAGCCTTGTAGTCTTGGCAGGGTCCTGAAGCTCTCGGCAAGTATCGTAGATATTGATCCAAAATTAGGTGAAGCCAGCGCAGATACAGACGCCCCCCGCAACAGGGGCCAAAACAGTCACAGGTCGGATCGCAAAATTGTTCCCAGTAGGTAATTTACATCCACTGACCTCTCACCGTGAGGGATCCTGCCATCATACTCTAAGTTATGAACGGTCAAGCGAAATACTCACCTCCTTCAACGTGCCCTGGTTAGCCAACGCGTCCAGCTTGGTACTCGAATGTGCCGACTGGGTCACATTGAAAACGCACAGGTTCAACGTCGCAGGTTCCGTGAAACCCAGTGGAATTACGCAATGCCTATGATACTTATAGGTGTACATTCTCCTAAGATGTGGATCCTGAACTCCTACTTCTAATATGGTCCTCTCACCACCGGGTATTCTACTCAGAGATGCGCTATCTCGATAGATCTGATTTTATTCCATAGTTGTTCAGTTTACGTTTTGTCTGTTGAGTATTATTATTTGGACCTATTTCGGTAGTCTCACTGGCTTGGGAATGGTCGTGTTTGTCACCCACATCCTACGCACGAGCCAATATCCCGGGTCCCGGTATTAATAACCGAAAGCCACAAAGATGCTCACCCCGCCCTGCGTCTCAGCGCCCAGGGAGTCGGTACCCTTGGCGTTTCTGGCGGCGGATCGGCCCAAGCTGGGACCCTTGCTGCTTCCCCAGCTACTTCCAGTACTAAAATCTCGATGCAAGGCGAATTTCTCGATTCAGGTCCTCGGGTTGAACTGCCACCAAAGATTTGAAAGGAGCAATTGCTCCTAACTAAGCTGCAAAATTGGCCACAGTGCCGTACCAGTTGGCAGCTCTTGTAGTGGCGAGTCAACCCTTTATTATCTGCCGCAACAAGGATCACACACGGCTTGGTTATCAACGTGTGACAGTTTGGCAGCTTCTTTGACCTTTGAATGTGACATCATTAATGGCTTGCGCACGAGATAGCTTACCGGAGTACCCAATTGTATCCGTCGCAAGTACCCAGCGGACTCTACGAGCGCCCGTTCTAACATGTTACCACCCAAGTGTGATGTTGGGAGTGTGTATATTACTGAGTTCTTGGAAACATTTTGCATAGGGCATTGGCATTGATCTGAACAATCAGACTGCTGCCTGTCATGAATAACGATGCTGCATCCACGCCGCTAACTTGGGATCAAACTACCGGAACTGATAAAATTTTCAGTGTAAAGTAGGAAATATATCGCGGTGTAGCGTGCAAGCGCACGCCGATCAACGACGAATTGGGAAAACAGCTCATGCGCGACCAGCTGTCGTCTTATGCGGGAAAACATGACAGTCAGATCTGGAATGAGGGCCTGGGGTATCAGGTGAAAGCTGTAAATTAGAGCATGGCATTTCGCAAAGCGGCATGGAACAATTCGAATGCCATGTAGCGCCACACAGCTGTGGCTTTGAGTTTCGCTCGAATGATATCCTTGGCTTGTTTTGATAAGTACCCGCAAGTATCGCAAGTAGCATTTGGCTGTAATCCTCGTGATGAGATGGAGAGTTCACGGAAGGAGAAAGCGAAACCTTTTCGTTGGGCTCCATACTCCCATCTGCCTCTCTAATCGCCGAGAAGGAATTGCTGGATCCGTATCCGTATGCAAGGACGCTTGTTGGTTTCCCACGCAAGTGTCGCCTCCATTCTAGCAGATTTCTAGATGGCAACACTAATCCCTTAGGCATCCAAAGTAGGCGGATGAAGCTCGGCACTCTACTCTAGTTCCGTTACCGGTAATGCTAGTCTTGCGAGCTGCCGGTGATAACTGCTCGGCTTCCGGCTCCACCAACTCAGACAAGCGGATTTTGCCCTCATTTTCTCTTAATAATGACCCTGCTCCAAGCTTGGCTACGTGATAGCGTTTTGGCAACCACAAGATCAATTCTGTATTTCTTCAGACCGGTGTTTCGGTTGAATCCGGTATTGCCGTACTTGCTTGCATCACCTGGGCGGAAGGACTAGCGGTGCTGTGGGTTCGTTGGAGTTGAAAATCTTCAGACGAAGGGCAGATGGGTCAGCTTCGCAAGCTTCGAGTAATAGGGATTATTGGAAGGAAATAGGGGGACACTTGTGGGTGAACCGTTGCTTGCAAAATGCGTTATGGCTTGGGATGCCACAGACGTCATCATCTGGAATTACTTAAAATACAATACAGTCAAGAAAAATCATTTCATTCCATTGTCACATTGTTAGCCATTCTTGCTCCGATCAGAGGCTTGGGTCTGTCTCAGCCCCGTTGATCCCATTTTTTTTATTGATGGGAATTCTTACGGCTCCGGCGATAACTTGAACGCCGACAGCTTACGGTTCAGACAAGTAGAATTCAGGTCAGTTTGTGACGAGAAATCCCAGGCCTGCGGTGACTGCGCAGCACAATGTTACTCTCAACACCGAAGTTCCTCATTCTAGTCATCAACCATCATCATCTGGGCCGAACGAGTGTTTTGCCCACTTTCCCCCTCCTTAAGCTAGTATTCGGATGAGAGGAAGGAATGAGAACGTTCAAGAAAAGTTGTGCAAGAAGATCGTTGCTTCACTACAGAAATGGGGATAATAATCTATCTGCCATTTTCACCCGTCTAACGAAGCGCTGCTGGCGAGTTTGCATAGCCTTCCTTCCTACGAAATGCTCACGGCACTGCTCCTTTCAAAAAGTCCTTACGCCGCTCGCGGCTATCTCGGTATCGTATCCGGATTTGGAAATAATTGGAACATCCGGGCGATGTGCCGTCTTCGCAGAAGGGTACTTACTCAGATACTTAGTCGGTACGTGACTGAGCATGGCCGAAGTGAACCGGAGCGCGCCACACCCCTCCTGCCAGGGTAGCAACCCCAGATCCTAGCTCAATAAGCTGCTGTGCGGCTTGTTTCAATCCCGGTAGGTTTTGACTTCTTGTCCCTTGACCCGCTGGCGCGACCGACCGAGCCCGGGCCTTCCCCTGGTGGGTGTAGTGCAAGGGTTGTTGCATGGGAAGGCCCTGGTGGCTGCGGTCCGAGGACGACCATGGGATTTTGTATTTCCCATGTCAGGTTCTTAAAACTGGGAGCCCGCCCTTGCAGAGCATGACCGAAGCAACACTCCGATCCTCTCCAAACCTCTGTTGAACGTGCTGGTCAGCGGTGGCTTTGAAGCAATCGAAGTCAAACACGTCCCTACAACCTATGAGCTGGGCCAGACCTCTCTAAGTTGATTCTTGGAATCAGAAGACCAATACCAGATCTCAACGACAAAGTCAGCCTTATAGCGCAAACGGCACCATATTGCAAAATTATGCAAGCCAGAGACTCTACAGGCCGTCAGGTCTCTCTTTTGAACGATGACGCATGTCTTGGTCCTCGACCTCCTTGCTACATGACGACAAAGGCCTATCGCTCGACATCAAAATGCTCACCATTGCCGCCAACTCCTGAACTTCTCCGATCGAATTCCTATGATTCAAGCGGCAGTTGCGACCCAGTCTCACCAATAACACCTGCCATTTATGACATGTCCCCGACATCTCATGCATCTTTTGACGATCAGCTCTACCATGAACAACCGCCAGCGAAGCGTCCGGCCTATGTTGATATCCGGACACAATCGTACACGGATGAGGACAGTTCAGCTGGATCCTCCATACAAGACAGGCCAGGCAAGCGTTACCCGTGCCGGTTCCGTGACACTCACGGGTGTGAAAAAACCTTCACCACATCTGGACATGCATCACGTCATTCTAAAATCCATACAGCTGAGAAGGCTGTACACTGTTCCTTTGCGGGGTGTAACAAAAAGTTCACCCGCGCTGATAATATGAAGCAACATCTTGATACGCATTACAAGGATAAGATGACAAGGCCCTTAGCTACGAGCAAAGGTCTACCCAAGAACTCGAACAGCGCGGCATCGAAACGCAGCTCCGGGTCTTCGAAGGTGTTGTCAGCACAGAAGAATAACACCAGTCCTGGCAGTACAACTCACGATGTCACCATGTGGGATGCGGATTGTAGTGCGAAAGTACCATCTTCATGCGGTGCCGCTTGGAACATGCGAGACCTCAACCTGCCCTTGATCGCTCGTCCCGGGACGGCAAGGACGAGTAGTGGACTGGACGCTCTGGCGGCGATAGCCTGCCGGGAGAGTGTTCGCAGCTAACATTTTCCACTGGACCTGGCCACTGGTTACCCGTCCACCACAGTCTGGTCACGGTCTTCGTTCGGAATGGTTGTTACGGAACGAGATTTCATGGTGCATTGGTTGCACGTGTTCTCATGTCAAGACTGGTGGTTCAGGCATATAAAAGGCGTATTGACGTTGGATCTTTATGAGAGAGGCTGGCATGGACCCAGGGTGCATTGATTGTCTGCTTCTCGAGGGCATCCTCCGTTTACGACCTTTTTTTGGTTTGCATTCATTGTGGAGGCGCATTTGCATTTCGGGATGCAATTATTGTCTAACATGTTGGAAGGTTTCATGACTGATCAATACCTCGGGATTTCATTTCAATCACGTAGGGTGGCTCGCTGGGATGAACTCGGTGCGATTCGATTACGGTGGGAGGCGCGACAGCAATGCTGGTGGGATCATTTGGGTGCATGCGCATTTTATCGACTTCGACTTGTTTATATGGGCGGAATATCTGTCTCGCACACTTTGTCATTGGGGTTCTATTTGGCTCACTCCCGACGGCACACTATTGACGTGTTCATGATGGCATTGCATACCGGCGTTAGATACCAGGACTTCTGTGGGTTGGTTTAGCATAAGTTGAGGCGTTGGTGATTAGTCGCTGGGCAACGAGATGCGAGTCTCCCTGGTGGCCTATTCCGCCTTCGCATTTTGGACGATGCCAAAGCAGCAATGAGCAATATCAACTTCTCCTTGTATAGCACTGTCGTTCTATATCGCCGGTATCGGATTGGTGTTTGTATGACAATAATCGTGCCTCAGGTATCCTCTTGACTTTGAAAAACTGCTCACGGTGCTAAGTGTTTGGTACAGAGCGCATTCGTTATCATGACCGTCTATGTCGACGCTCACGTTATCATAGTACTGTACACACTAGCGATTTACCGCAACCAAAGATATACAGGAGAACGAACCAAAACCACACAACGGGAAATAGGGAACAACCCGTACTAGTGGGTATCCGTGTGTGAGTGTAACTTGGCCTTGAACCCGGTCTACAATGCTTCTATTTTGCCAAACGCTCTCCCATTCGTAACGACCGTTCCTTTCCATGTTCGTGCGAGTACATGAATTTTCCGCAGTCATGTAGAAGAGCCATATTTATCCTTTCTCGATAGTAAATCGTATTCACGGGAAAATCGAGATCAACTCAGCAGTAGTATCCTAATATGCTTGCTGCACATATCTTCACTCCCCTGTACTACAACAACAAGCGCCGCAAACTGAAAATAACCTGGATGAAAAATCCACGCTTAACTAAACAAACCCCATACAAAAAAAAACCAGGATCTCCCGCGCAACCCCCCCAATCAAAATCGCGATCCCTTCTTATCAAGGATCATGCAAACATGCCAACGAACAGTACCGGACAAAACCTGGACAAAACTGGATGGCTTGCAGAATCATTCGAGAACTGCCCACCACACCTATCGTACCTATGTATGCGACGCTGGTGGCATTTCTTGTTTGAAAATCGCTGCCCAGCGGGGACCGCAGCACATGCACAACACACCAAGGCTGCCACCCACTACTGGTAGGTAGGCAGGCCTTCATGCCCCCTTTTCTTTTTGTGACATGTCACGGACAGGTCCCGGGGTAAGGTAGTGGTAGACGGAATCTCGAACCTGGAAGCCGGAGCTTTTTCCTCAAACTGTCTGTCTGCCAATGTTGTTTCCCATTGTTTCCTTCTGCGTTTTTTATTTTTTAATTTTTGTGTCATCTTTGTTCAAAAACACGAAAGAGGTAATAGGCCCTGGTGGTCTTGATGCATCCATGGCAATGATAAGACAACGGCGGTGGTGATAGCGAGGATGAAGAAATACTCACTGGCGAGCGAGGAAACGAAGCACGAACTCTTCACTTGCAACGGGCCACGCACGTAGTCCCATGGCAAACGGCGGAAAGGGCAGCGAGACGGTTACCTATTCCGCCCGATCGACTTTCTCTGTTTGTCGCTTGACAGCTAGGAGTTTCGCTCTACTCCAACCATGATGTACGCGTACTATGGCTCCAGGTCTGCTTGATGGTCGGTGTAGAGAAATATGGAAAGAAGATCGCGTAAGCCCCCCAGGGGCTCCCCCAGAGTCGCGAACGACGGAACCCTCCGGTAGCCCCAGGACATACCCAGACAGCCAGACCCTCCCAATAACAGCCGCGCTTTGCGATCCGGTCGACGGGCATTCCCACATCCATAGTCCTCCAAATTCCACCTCGAGCCCATCCGAACCCATAGCAGTCCCAGCATGCAAAATTCCTACAACCGTCGTCCTCACGCGGGAAATACGCATGGTACAAGACGGGAGAGTCGTTTCTATACCAATAACGGCAGTCTGCAAGAATCCCCATCTGACTCCGAGCTTAGTGGCGGCCATCATTGTCTCATCACAAGTACTTTCTCGTTGCCAGGAAAACACAACACTCCTGTTTGGATTCCACAGGCTACCGGTTCCATCTCAACACTCCTCTATAAACCTCCAATACGAACCCTTGGCCCAAAAGTCAAACCCCATGCGTCTCACGTCACAAGACACTCGATTGCGAGCCCAACCAACCTTTTTTAAAACTTTTTTTTAAACCATTTTTGAACTCATAGGTAAAACGATCCCAATCTTCCACAAACCCACAAACAAGGCACATGTTTTGGCACTTTTCATTTTTAGTTCCAGTCCCCCTCCCCCCTTGCTTTTCCCTTCCTTGACTTTAAACACTGAAGAGGGAAAAAAACCCTTGAACATGAAGATCTAGTGCAAACCCTTCAGACCAAACTCCATTATGCGAGTTCCCTTTGTCCACGCCAGGCCACATGCTTCTTCCTCGACCGGGTGAGTGAGCAGCCCTGTGCTCCTCTCGTTCACTCTTTGCTCGAACCGAGTCGCCTTGTCCAGCAATATGCATGACCTAATTTTCCTCCCCAAAACCATGTGCACAAAACGAAAGGAAAAATAATAATAACCGAACGGACAGAAGGGAAGGGAATGTGAAACGAAAAGCGGGACCGAAACCTGTGATGAGGTTCGGTTCGCAGACAGTCGCACATATGGCTGTAAAATGACTTGGTGCCACGTGACCGAACGTCATGATGCGAGTGATCTGCAAGTTATGTCTTCTTCCACCAGGCGACTGGGTATCTCGAACTTTTCTTCGTTGACATCGGAAATTAGACTCTCCTCTCCGCCCCTGATCTCTGGTGATGACTGGATCAGCATCAACCCGCCGGTCGCCCAACCAATATGAAATCGGAATCATCCAAGAGCAAGACGACCTGCCTCACATGGAGTAAGATCCAGCGGGCCGAGACCCAGATCGAGTAACCGGCTGCTACCAAGCGGTAGCGAAGCCCCACGTTGCAACGCCGGCATCCTCGAAATCAATATCGCAGCAAACTTGAAGAACATTGGCTCTTCCGTGCATCGCAAAGGTGAAATGTGAAGAGGGTCCTCGTCATCTGCTGATCGTCATCGGACCTTCCCTCTTTTGAGCTACGCCGGGACTTTCGAGATATGAGCAACTTTTTTTTTTTTCATCAGCAAAATGAGGAATGATATCAGTTGAAGACGTACTCATGGTATGGTACCATGCCGTGCTCGGGATTCATGAAACCAAAAAAAAAAAAAAAAGGACGACTCTTGCACCCCGTATCAGTCAATTATGCAGCTATATCTGAGAACTGCGCCAAACAATTTCGTGCTAGACACGATGTGAAGAGGACATTGTGCTGAGATTAGCGACTATCCGTAGTTAACTGTCGACACCGAAAATCAAAGTGAACTATCGGAGACGACGGCAGTAGCATCTTTCTTGTTTTTGTTCACTGTGGTATGGCCGCTTTACTTGACAGCCCACGCCCGCGGCGTCCATGAGAGATGAATCTCTAATTAGTGGCTTTCGGAACCTTGTTGGACAGCAGTGGTGTTGGCATCGGAAGCGTATTGAGGAACATTGGTGTTCATAGCAGTCATGTCAGGTTGGGTCACTATGCCGCTGGACCCGACATGATTGCCGTTAAGTAAGGGTACAGCGTTGTGACCGTTGACGGCGAAGCTGGCTGCCGGATCTTTGGTCTGGCCATACTGGGGAGGGGTGAACTCTGGTACAGTGGCCGAGAGTTGGGTGTCACCTACGCCGTTCTGCGTTCGATGACCATTTGCACCATTTGCCATGGCGTGGCCGTTGACCAGGTCATGCCCGTAGGCAGGGACTCCGTTCACATAGGTAGGAAATAGTGATGGCCCAACAGGAGGGGGCGAGAGCATGGGCTGCTCATAGTTGAAGACTGGCATCATTGCGGGCGCCGGGGGATAGGCTGGGAAATTGGGGGGACGAGAGACCGTGAAGGAGGCGGGTCCTTCATCATCTCTGGCGGAGTCTGTGCGCTTCTCCTTGGGGAAAACCCATCGCGTAGCGTCGGTGACAGGGCGCAATCTCTCCAGGCCGTCATCGCCAATGACGATTTCCACACAGTTGGACTGTTCGCAGGCCAGGCGAACAAGGCCTCGATCATCGGTGAGTTTCTTCATGCGGTGGAAACCGGCGACAAAGTCGATGAAGACGAAGCCTTGAGAGTCCATGTGAGACCGAAGAAAGATGTCCCTGATGAGATTGTCGAAACTGAAGTAGAAATCGATCTGGGAGCGAACGAGGTCGACGAGAGTCACGTGAGGGACGGGAGCGAGGGGAGCAGAGTAGGGGCCGTTGTGCGGCAGGGGTTGCTCATATGGGAAATTGGTGGTGAGAGCCGGGCCGCGGTTGCCTCTTCCGTTGGCTTGGCCTCGTCCATAGGGATGTCCCGTGGTAGAGTTGGAACGGTTAGATTGGCGCTGGGCACCTGGATGACCTTGGCTCTGGTATGGGCCGGGGAAGGCTCCAGGCGGGAAGCCGGCACCGTTGGGATAGACCGACTGGCGATTATGCATGTTGGGTGGCATGCCAGGCTGTGCATTGCCGCCATAGAAGGGGCTCTGCGAATGAGGTTGATTTTGACCATTGGCAGCAGAGAAACCACCTCGACCGCGACGATTGCGCGGCGCACCTTCACGGCCGCCGCTGTGAAGTGGACTGTGCACCGGACCAGCACCAGCTTCTTTGCTGGTAGACTCTGCCAAAAACTGGTTGGAGCCTTTTGGCAAGTGATTGGCGGCGGCGGCGGCGGCGGCGGTGGTAGCAGCAGCAGTGGTAGTAGCAGCAGTGGTAGCAGTAGTAGAACCTCCGTTCATGATACCAGACTGGCCTATACTGGTTGCACCGTTGCCATTTGCACTGTGGTCCTGTGCCTTACCACCCTGCTCGACAGGGTCACGTGAGTAAGTATGTTGGCTAGAAGTAGAGAGATCCTTTCGGCTTTGGGCACTCACAATATTGGATGGGTTTCCGCCATGTGGCTTGGAAGTATCGGGAGATAGACCAGATGCAGTCTTGCGAGATTCTCGCGAATTGGATGATGAATCAACCTGTGAACGTTTAGAAGAGGAGGAGGAGGGGTTGGATGGCTGTGATGCGTTGCGGAGGGTGGAATTGTTATTGTTGTGATGATTATTGTTAGCCATGCTAGTGTTCACAGAAGATTGAGACTTGTCGCCCGAGGCTGACAAGGTGCCCGTAGTTCGGGTCCCATTTTCGCGACCGCCACGGTGAGCACCAGCTCTACCTCCACGGCCACCTCGTATGTTGGGGATGGGAGTCTGAAATACGGCCGGAGAGGGGGCAATTTCCATCGTCTTCCAAGTGTTTTTCCCGCGTCTACTACCGGTATCCTGGGTTGTGTTGGTAGCAGTGGTAGTGGGCTCAGAAGCCGTCTCGTCCTTCTCGCCCTTCTTCACCTCAGTGGCAGAAGTCAAGGGGGTGGGCCATGCAGAAGCATCGTCCACCGAAGGAGGTAAACCAGCAGCAGTGGTCGATGCAGTCTCATCCTTATCTCTATCCTTGTCCCCTGCTGCTTTGGAACCCTTGGGTACGTTGCGTCGTGGAGTTGCTGAGTCCTGACCAACATCTTTGGCCTTGTTATTGTTGAGGCCCTTGGGAGTGGAAGACGCATGGCCTCGGCCAAAACCTGGACTGATGATATCGGTGGCGACCTCCTGCGAGTCAGTCGCCGCTGCCGCCGACGATGACGACAATGGCTTGATGGGAGTGGTAGTGTTAGTGGTGGAAGTAGCAGCAGTAGCAGCAGTGGCAGAAGTAGCGGTGGTAGTACTCGGGATAGGATGCTCCGCTGTAGTTGCCACCGTTGCGGATAAATCCTTGGTACTGTCCTTGGTTGTTGATGATGTGGGCACGGGACAGGCAGTAGGCACTGGGGCCAAGGCTGGAGGTTGCGTCTTGCTCTTGGTCTCGCGGGATTTCTTACGCTGCTCCCAAAAGTTCACAGTGGGAATGGGCGAATCAATTAGCTGGGCGGGCGGTTCCGTCTCACGAGCCTTGTCGCCCTTGTCACTCTTGTTCGAGGCCTCGTTGGAATCATTGTCCTTATCCTTATCCTTCGTAGCGACGTTGCCATTGCCATTGCTAGTAGCAGAGTTTGACCCCTTGACATCCTTAGATTCCTTGCCCCTCTTGCCCTTCTTTCCCCTTCTTGCATCTGAATCCGGGGTACGATTAGATGAGTTTGCGCCCTTGGATCGTTGATCCGTGCTGGTGGCGCGCGAATCAGATTGCGAGTGGGATTGCGGATGGGGTGTGGTTGTCGCAGGTGCTGCTGACTTCTTACTAGACTCGTTGCCGTTGCTGGAATTGCTGGTCGGCTGCACGGTCGTCGCCTCCGAGCTGTTGGACTTCGCATCCATCTTTTCAGTATTGTTGTCAAGAGGAGCCGGTGAATAAGTCTCGCTAGCCGTCTGAGCGGCAGTGGGCTTCATCATGCCAGAGCCGTTCTCGGTGCCGGGGATTTGTCGGGGCGTGATCTCGCAGACATCCATGTCATTGGACACTGTTGATAACGAGGCCGACAGTGGGCTGTTGGTGCCTCCAGCATTCATCATGTGACTTTGGCTGCTCGCCACTGATGGCGACTGACTGGAAACTGACTGAGGTGCCGAAACCTGGGAAGCCGGGCGACCTTTTGCCGCTTGAGCGTATGAGAATGGTACAGTAGCTGAAGAAGACATATTGTCTATACTACTGCTGGCTGACCGACGGATACCTCTAGCTTTTGCTGTCCGCAGTTTATCCGCAACTCGGCGGTCTCTTGCGCGGAGAGAGAGAGAGAGAGAGAGAGAGAGAGAGAGACACACAGAGAGAGAGCGAGAGCGCGAGAGAGAGACAGAGAGAAACCAAACAGAATTGGGATAAGCAGGGGGAGCACCTGCGCCCAAATAATCTTGGGGACAAGTGCTTCAATGGCGGCACTTCTCGCCTTTGGCTCCCCGGGTTGTGCCCTCGACAAGAGTTGTCTGGGCACAAAGCTTGTCGCTTGTTGTCGATGTTAATGATAAAAAAAGGTGTACCGAGTACAAGAGAGAGAAACCAACCAAGTTACAAGTTCAAAGCTAGAAGTGTGCAAAGGTTGAAAGTAAGATGCGGATGAATGCGACAAGCCTGCCTGTACTGGAATTACTCGTCAAATGACCGAGGGTCTTGAGATTAACTGCTGCTCGTCCGACACAGGTACCGTCTCAAAATCCTGTGTGGGAAGAAGATGAGTCGAGCGGACGAATGACAATCAGAGCCAGGACTGCTTGCTGACTGCTTGAATGGACTGGAGCTGGGAATGAGCCAATCGCCCACAGTCAGGGAAAAAAAAAGAACTGAGCCTATTTGGCACAATCCTCGCGCGACCTTTAAACCGGCGCGCGGAGTTTTTTTTTCTCACTTCGAAATGCGGGGTGGTTAAATAAAAAAAAAACAAGTAGTGGTGCAAGTTGCAGGTCGCAGGTTGCAGGTTGCAAACTATGCCGAAAAAATGTACCAAGGGTCGACGGATTGACAGATGGGTGGAGGCCAGTCAATTCTCAAGCTGCGTATTGAAATGCAGTCCAGTGGTTCCGTCGCTCGGCTCAGTGATGCGCGGTTTGCGACCTTGCACGGTTGCAGGAACCCGGTCGTGTGCCTGACTCTGCGTCTCGACGAGTGTAACTGTAAAAAGACGTGAGCATGAGAAGCAGCGCGCGAAGAGCTGATGAAGGAACCCGGACCTTCAAGGCTAAAAGAGTTGAAGGACAAAAAATTAACTTCTAGGAACTGAAGGCGGAGGGGATGATGACATACGCACAGAGAAGAGCGCGCGTCAGTGAAGGACGGATAAAATGGTGGTATTGTGCGGGATGGATTTAGCTGATGTGCAGAAGCTTGTGGGAAATTTCGGCGTAGGGTGGAGAACCGCGACTGCTGGAACCCTGGTTAGTTCCCCTTCTAGGCGTGGTTATGTGCAGGAAGGTACTTCGCCTGCTGGTTTGCACGGAGGTGAGGGCAAAGAATTTGGAGCAGAAGGCAGTGACAGATCTGACACACCAAGCAGAGCCTGCCTCCGGATCCACCACAAGCCGCTCCGTACCCGGGAGATGAGGGGTTAGGGCAGATTTTTGAGTTTGTACGTAGGTAGATGGATACCTGGTGCTTACCTCAACAAATCCCACCAGCACAAGCAAATAATCTATGAGCAACCTTTGCTTGCTTCCCCGCGGATGGTGCTCGTGAACGAATCCCTTTGCTCCGAATTGAAACCCCCAGAGTCTACCTGGAGACAAGCCGTTGATACTGGTAATGTCTGCTCTAGGCAGCAACAAGAGCGTCGAGTGGTGGTCGAGGAGGGGTACTGCGAACGCAGCACTGACGATGAGGTGTTGAAAAGGCAAGATGCGACGTGTGGATTGAAGATGAAAGAGCCTGCACACTATCATACGTAAGTACAGCAGAGCTAGCAAAGACGCGTATTCCGCTAGCAAGTCTGCAAGTTGCCAGCTGCCGGCTGCGATCTTACTGTGCACCCGCAATAAATCTTGTCTGCTGCCGTTGAAAGAGTGCAAGCCGTGAGGAAGTGAGTCACAGCCGGATCTGCGTTGGTGGTTCTCTAAAAGTACCTTGGCAAAGGTAGCAATCGTTATGCTAGCGCTCGCCCCCTGCACAAAGATGAATGTGTGAGTTGCTGCCTTTCGTTTTGCAAATTCGCAGACCAGGCCGTCGAGTAAAGCAACGAAAGGAGATATCCCGTTTGCGCGCGGGGGAATCAGTAGATCGTATGTACCGGTAGATCAAACCTAGACACAACTAGTACTATCGCACAAAAAGGGATAACCTCGGTAGCGAGTATCCTAAACCACTGGTTCCAGCTTCTACGAACTTAAACCTCTGGACAGAGGCATTGAGAGGAAGCGGCGGCTAAGTTCGGAGGTGAATATCCCAGGGCTCGGAAAGAACATAAAAAACGAGAGGGTTTTCAAGCGAGGTTGTGCGAGGGCAAAGGCAACGTCGGGTGGGCTTTTTTTTCTGTGCTCAAGCTGCCCGCTTGTTTGGTGGGCTATCGACAGTTCTGTACAGAGAGGGAAAGTGGAGCTCTATCCTGCCTTTTTGGAGTACAGGTACCTGGCCGCGGAATCTCGGCTGTGAAATACTTCGAGCACTAAATAGGCGAGGTGGTACGATACACAATGATACATTCACTTGGCAGCATGACTGCGATGGCTTTGCCAGTAAATTATTCGTTGCATGATATTGAACTTAACCATGTGTGCTGTGTTCACTTCTCACTTACTGGGCATTGAATGTTCAAAATGAGGCAGCATATTCACGAGCAGGGATATACTTTCCCCACGGAAAACAAGCCCATTTCTTCCTTGCCCTCACCTTTGTCAATCTGCCGTGCTAGTTTACTGCCAACTAGATCATGCGCTTAGAGACTTCACAAGTTTGTCTTTGTGGGTACCGGCACGGGATTTTCGTGTGGCCGGTTAGAGCAAAGTTTTAGAAATCGGACACTTCTCTCAATGCCGGAACTGGGAGCATGTTTGGTTTGGCTAGCAACAACCAGGAACAACTCATTCAGACTTGAATTGAAAGACAGCAATACCGTCTAAGCCTCTTGTATCGGTTGAATCTACATGGCAAGTACTTGAAATCCATGCGCCCTAAGTTTGCGCATCCCAAAACGATGGGATGCAGGTTCACCATGGAAAGTATGAGGCAGTTCCGCTTGGTTTCTTTTCCCAGATTATGGTTCACGCGAAGATACTCAATTCTCAAACCCTGGTAGCAACACAAACGCAATGACAGCTATGATTTAATTTGAATCTGTATCTAGGATATCTGAAATATATACCCACTTGATGACAGCAGCTTGGACTGTTTGGATGCAGCCCTGCTACGAAAAACATGAGCGGCTTAAAGGCTCTCTCCTGCCTGGCCGTCCGATTTTTAAATACACTGCCCAGGCTGGTTGGCTCCTCTTGATAACGGCCAGGACAGAGTTCCGGAGACCTCAAACAGGACTGCATCTGTGGGGAAAGCAATCTTACATCATGTACTCCGTTGATATATTCCTCGCCCAGCCTGGATCAACTTCTGAAGGATAGTATGTTTCCGACCTCAATGGTTGACCCTTTGATACCTGCGATTTGTCCTCTAGGAATTAGGATGCCTGCACTTTGTCGATTGAGTTCAAGTCATAGACCAGTATCCGCTCAGTAATAAATCGACTTGGGGTTGGTGGATACTGGCCCTCTGGAGAAGGCCAGGCGGCCAGTATCCACCAACCCCAGTCGATTTTTGACCGTTGGGTAGCCGCAAGCGACAGAATTGAGCTTCCCTAATATTATCTTCCAGAGGGTCTTCAGGTAATACTACCTGCATCAGGTTCTCGGCGAGCACCGTAACAAAGCATTGAGTAGCCCTCTCAAGTCTAGCTTCAATCCTTCCAGACTCATCTGAAGGCCTTTCCTTAGACCGTCGTATGACAAGTGATTTTTTTAGGTCTAATTATGTCTTGCGTTGCTCCATGCGGCAGTACCGGTGGGGTGCGGAATGTCGGCCCGGTTTTCGCCGTGGAGACTCGCCCCACTTCCAATTATTCACGCACTGCTACTGTGTACAGTACAGTACGTACAGAGAGAATCAATGTTGCCGAGTAGCCAGTCAATCGATATTTTCACATGACTGGCGTCGACCTCGTATCATTCTCACAAAGCTAAACAGAACCTTCGATGTCATCACTATATTACCGATACCGATATCTATCATATCTACTGTGTGGCCAGCGACTTATTTGCCCTGGAAATCATGTTTACCAGATTGACGCAACTCAATTATTCCATGGCTTGCCCACATGCTTAGTAACATCTAGCATTTTACTGGCGCTTTATGGCCCGTTTTTGGTTCCCCACCGATTGGACTTCGTATAACAGTCGACGATCAGCACGCTGCACACCACCGCGAAAATATGGCTGCCCTTCCACGAAAGTTACCCAGCTAAACTCTCTTGAACTCAATCATGACTGACAGACACATCATACCAGTGCCAATTGGCAAAGTCCTATCCACAAATTGTGAAGGACACGGCAGTCACTAGCAGAGAAGCAAGATACCTGAATGATTCACTTCGTTTCATCCTTACGTAAACGTTTCCGTCTAGCCTGTTTGTGAGATTCTACGTATGGCAATCCCCATTGTCCTGCTCAACTACTGTACTGTGGGCTATACCAAAGCAAATCGACTTGTCACTATCCTGAGTGACGGGGTTCTCTTGGTGATGACATATTTGTAGCAGCAGCAATGACCGCAAGCCCCGCGGGTTTCGTTAGGCAAAAGCTCCACAAGCAGGAAGTATCACATGTTGTAAATCAGCCGATGATGACACTACTAATTGGGAACCACAGCTGTGTTCAACAATCGGGTCTAAGTTATGCTTCTACTGGCGCTAATCAGGCAACGATGTCTGCGGCTTTAGTGACACGATTGGCGACTTCACGGTACGGTAGTTATTTCTAGTTCTGATGACATACTACTCTACTTGGCGTAGGTACGACGTAAAACCCCATTTTTGCGGACGTGTGATGCACGACGTGAGGAGCAAGTTGACTCATTGTGGCGAGCTCACACTGGCACGCTACCTCAAAAGAGTTGGGGCACGTTTTAATCGTCATGGCCACTGCAATACGTTTTTGGCAAACGTAGCATATGCGTGAAACCCACGTTTTCCGAGGCAACTTGCCGTGAGGATAACTTGACTATTACTAACGGAGCAGTGTGGCGATTCGCGGAATTCATAACTCGGTTCACTGCCAACTTGATTACCGAGCCGTTCTACCGGTACCTAACCGTATAGTATGCCATTCAGACCAACTGCATTCCTCACGATCAAACAACGGCTTGGGAGTGGAAGTCTTGAATAGATCGCGCTGCAGAGGTAAATAGACTGAAATCACTCGCTTGCTTTCCTGGACCAGAAGAGCTACCTCGGAATCCGCGCGAGCTGTTCGGCCAGGCTGCAGAATACAGAGTAGCGTAGTTAGATCTTTGCACGCAGATGCTCGGATTACCATGGTAGACTCAACATCATCTACAATGAAGAGCCAAGCCCACCGCCAACGATCCATCATGTAAACTGTACTTCCGATAAATCCGACTGCCTACTTATCACCCACTTATATGATATGGCTCGTGGGGTGAACGGAATGAACTGAAAGTCACCCAAGATCAAAGCCCCTACCTGCGGTGACAGTTGCAGAGAGTCGCGTTCTTATCGCAGCCACCTTCCTTGATATAGAAGTCTTATTTCAAGACACCCTTTCCAGCAAATCTAAAGTTACGCATTTATCTAGACTCTTCAATTCATAACCCTGCTGTCATGCCGTACTTTTGTAACACTCCAGAGCCAAACTTGTGTCATGATTTACAGGAGAGCATGAGAGCGGAGAGCGGAGTAGGGACGGCATAGTCCTATTCATGCAAACCCTGTAACAAGCTCGATTGCATAGTTGACTTGAACATCACCAGCACTGCCCCTGATCACCACGACCAAGAGTTCATTCTCGATCAAGTGTTGGAGTTCCTCTCCGTCCCAATGTAAGCAAGAGCTCAGTTTGTAGCCATGTCTTGCTTCTTGATGCGCCTCAGTATTGAGCCGTTAGCTTGGACAGTAACTTTGCCATGAATACTGCCACTCCACTACATGGCTTTGTTTGGTCCGAAGATAATCATCTACCAGAGACTTTCGGGCTCTTCCCTTTCTACCACAGACACCCCAACTCTTTCCCTGTCACTGGCCAGAACTTCCGCAAAAATATCAAAAATTCATCTTTACCATCCTATCTCACCGTATACACCTTCGTTATGAGCGGATTTGAAATCATTAGCTTTTTATTGCCTCCGTCAAGTATTCGAGGGTCGGAATTATGGGGAAAGGTACCTATAATTCATGTTTGGGGCAGAAACCCCCAAGCAGAACTTGGGTACGGGTCTGTTTCCCATGTTGACCATGTGGATAACTACATTGCCCCTTTTCCGCTGGTCAACGCATCATTTTCATGTGGAAAAAGGGGCCAGCCCAAATATCCGATGGGATGTTACATGGATATCATGGACCCGGACTATAAGTACTCTATCTAAAAGCTCTCGTGCTTCGCCTTTGTTGCCTTTCATTTAAATACCACCTGGTCTTGTTCGTTTTGTAGAGAATACACTTTACCAACATGGTGGGTTTCGCCAGTATCCTGAACGATAACAATATTGTTTTTCGAGATGCCAGTTTCGGGTCAAGCGCGCAGGAATCATGGTGGTGCGAGATGTATTGCAACGCTTTCCAGGCTAGTCTGGTGTTGATAGACTGTTTAATCATAGAAGTTAACCTCTTTCGAGAATAGGCTGACATGGCCTTGATATGACAGAGGCCACAGTAGATTTAGTTCAAAATACGCAAGATAGCCCCCCATGAAGAACAGAGGGCCTAAGAGGTCTCCTAGGTACGAGGAGAGCCTTTTGGTACAAACAGGTTGCGGAACAACAAAGGCGGAATAATTGGGACTCCAGAGGATGCTACTCGTGGCTGTTCTCAACTCTCTGCTTCTCTTGAAGCTCGTCATAGCCCTTCACAGCAGGGATTGGCAATCTCCCATGGATTCCTGATTGATCTAGCACACAACGAAGGCACAAGACACGAGCAAAATCTAAGTAGAAACCGTAGAAGATTATCAGACCATATGAAGCAGACGCTTGGAATACGATAGCAAGACCCGAACTCCATTACGATGCAATATGTAAATCCGCTTTTCATGCTCTGGATAAAATCGGTCACGTTCTCAACAGTCTGATACTCGATTATGGCTATGCGCTCATCCAGTCATCCATGCTGCAGCCCTCCGGGCTCCGAACGTAGTTGCCATCCGCAGTCCACTAGATCCCATGGGAAAGTAGCTCACAAGGTACCAGAGGAGACAGCCAAGTTGAAATATGGCTGATAGCAAGGTTAATATGGTTT
>JAOYMO020422924.1:0-24566 GCA_025802455.2 Iodosphaeria phyllophila | reverse complement strand
TTTCGCTGGTCATCACGAACTTGGCGGAGCGATTGTCAGCATCCCAGGACCGCGGCGACGTTGCGCCCTTCACGACCACTTCGCGACCGCCAAGGCTTTTGGTGTGCGCGCGGCGGGCGTTCTTGGCCTCATCAGCAGAGACCTTCTTGAATTTCAGCATCTCTGCCTCCTTTAGTTGTTGGATACGAGGCGAAGAATCGTTTCGGAAACGCTCTTCTTTTCCTCTTCGGTCTGATCTTCATCAGCCGCCGGTTCGGCTTCCGCATTAGGATCAGGTTGCGTCTGCGAAGCTGAAACGACCACCTTGTTGTTGCGATCGACCACAACCATGTTGGCCGGAATGAGCCGTATCTTGCCGGCGCCGTTCGGCAGCGGGTTATATCCGAACACGGCCCTGGCTTCGTCGACCTCGATAGCGCCTCGCTCGAGCGCGCGGATGGCGCGATCGGTTTCAAGCTTGGTGTCGCGCAATGTCATTTCGGCGCGGTCGTATTCCAGGAAGTATTTCAGGCGATCTTCCCTTGAGAGAAGAACCTTGCCCATGCTCTGTTCGTGATGCTCGGCGACAGGAACGAGCGTGTCGCCGACATACATCTTTTCCTGAGTTTCGAGGTTTTCGTACTTGGTTCCCGTCATCAAGAAAACCTTGTGCGGCGGGACACGAAGCAGACGGCAGATCTCATTGATCTGCGCCTCGAATTGAGCGGAAAGCTCCACCTCTTTCGGGTTGGAGGAAATCGGCTGAAACTTGATGTGATCTTCAAGGACGATAGGGTCTATCCCCGCCTTGAACTTCTGCATCATCACGCGGAACTGGCTGCGAAGACGCTGGAATGCACGCTCATCGAGCGCGCCATCCTTGTCGCGATAGAAAACACCGCGCATCTGGCCGTCTTCACCGAAAAGCTTGGCGCGATACATTTCCAACGCGGCCGCCGTGCTCAAAGTCTGCTGGCCGGCGCTCAGGGTGGAATACCCATCCATGCCATCCAACATCCGCTTGCGCACATGAACCATGTCGCGTTCCGGGAACGTCATCGTCGGCTGTCCAAGCAATCCCTGCTCATAAAGTGTGCCGGCGACGACATCGTAGAACACTTCCCGGCCGATGATCTTTTCCTGCACGCGTCCAGTCATGAATGGGATGAGCTCAAGCGGCTCGCCGGCGTTGTTGCGGAAAACCCCGGAGTAAGACGTCGATGTCAGGCAAGACCAGAGCACGGTCATTTCGTGATACTGGATCCAGGTGTGACGACGGTTCGGCTCAAGAGCAAGCAGCGCGGCGACCGGGTGCTTCGTCGGATGAACAACTTTCGAAGTCCCGTTGTCCATCCGTTGGCGCAGGCGCAATGTCGACTTGGCAATATCCTGGGCGATGACGTCGCAGCACAGCATGAACGCGGCGATCTGCAGGGCTTTCGTGATCGAGCCGACGTTATAGTTGTCGGTTACGAACGCCATGAAATCCTGCATGCTCATCTCATCGGAGATTTCCATGCCGTTTTCGAAGAGCTCCATCTGATTGGGGCTCGAGACTGTCATGCCGGCATTTTCAGATACGATTTCTTGCATCTTTGGAGTCCGCCTCTTCGTAGCCGAGCATTCCGCGCTCGGCATATGGATCTGCCGTCGGTGCGACGTCCTTATCCGGTGATTTTGCGAGATCCGGATTGATCCGGACTCCATTTGCAAAGCACAACGCAACGAAACCGTCGATCTTACGGACCGAATATTCCTTCTCCTTCCGCGGAAGAATAAGGCCGTTTCCCTTGCGATCGCCATGCACGTTGCCGGCGTTCCATGTCAGCACTGGATTGCCGTTGTGCCAGATTGTCTGGCTTGCAATCCGCCCGTCGATGTCGTCGAACGGGGCCGTCATGGTGTGCTGGGAGTTGGGGTAGACCATGACGGGCTTATAACCGTCCCAGAGCTTCTTGACCGTGTTGTGCGCTTGCGCTGGATCACAAGCGATGACCTGCACATCGAAGTTTTCGCAGAATGCCTCGACGTCTTGGCGCACCAGGTCGTGATCGGCCATCGCACCTTCAGTCAGCGTCAACCACCCCTCTTCGGCTTCCGCCCACATCGCGATGTAATCGGCGATATCCGGATGGGATACAGTCTCCGACAACTCGGGCAGGTAGAAATACGAAAAGACGGCGATCTCCCCACCCTTCTCTTCGAACAGCAGCGTGATCGCGCACATATCCTTGACCTGCGCCAAGTCGACGCCGATCCAGCATTTCCTCCCATAATATCGGGAGATGTCGATATCGCGATAGCACGCGGCCCATGCCGCCGGCTCGATCAGGCTTGTTCCAGACCCTGCCCAGATGTTGAACCTGGTGCGCGCCTGTTCGGCCCGCTTCGAAGGTGTGCGAATGGCCGCCTGCAGCATCGCCTTGACCTTCACCGGATCAAGGCTGACCTCGATCATCGGGTTGGCGCGATACAGCAGCGTCGAGTCGTTGAAGAGCTTCACATAGTCGATCGCCTTGGTTTCAGGATTGAGATAATCCTTGTCATCCAGCGTGTAGATCGCAGCGAAGAACGTGTAATCCTCGTATTTCCCTTGCAGGATCATCTTCGCTTCATTGAGCAGATCGTATGCCGGCCCAGCCGACGAATAACCTGCGGTCGAAATCATGCGCTTCAGCGAATTCGGCCGCGCGCCGGCGGCAGATTCGATAACGCGATAGACGCTCATCGCGCCGGCGTGGCCTTCTTCGAAGAGCGCCAGCGACGGGTTGAGACCGTCCTGTCGTTCGCCTTGCGATGTCAGCAAGAAGACCCTGCCGGATCCACAACGAATTTGCTTCTTCGTCACGTCCAGGCCGAAGTGCTCGACAAGCTCATTGTCGTTGGCCACCATCTTCAGCAAGTCGCCGAAGACGGTATCTTCTGCCTGTTTCTCCGTCGCCGCGGCGATCGGGATTTCCGGCGCCATGCCGCCGCAGGTCAAATCGAAGAGGACAGCTGCGCAAGCCTTCAAGCTCTTCGCGCTCTTTCTCGGAACGATCTCGAGGGCGGTGCTCACAAGGCGCTCATTTGAGAACCGGATGCGAAACCCTTGGATCGCGGACTCGACCCAAATCTGCCAAGGCTCCATGATGATCCGAGGATCTGGATTGCCGTCCTCATCGAACTGCTTGTATTCCCAGCTTCCCGACTCGAAGTGCTTCAGGTTCTCAGAAAACTTGCAGTAATCGACGACATGAAGCGCCGAATAAACGAAGTCATTCAGCGGCTCTTCGGCCATCTGTAGCATGCGCAGATATCGGGATGCCGCCGCCACCAACAATTCGCATGTCGGGTGGCGGCGCGATGCTACGAGCTCTGCATAGAACTTTGCGATCTCCGGATAATTCGGAACGATCTCGGTGACGCCAGTCTCTATATTCTCAAGAACCAGTGGCGGTATATGGGAGCAATCTGAACGTCGGACGACGCGAATTACTGAACCCGGCCCCTTCGAACTTGTTCCGCTGGTTCGGGTTTGCGATGGCTGGGGCATTCTCGGCAATCCTCAATCGGATGCTTATTGCATCCATCCTCTTGATCAGATCCATCGAAACTGACTTGCCCGCATTCAGTCGGTCATGCATCTGCTGGTGCATGACTGCCATTCGCTCGCAGTCGCTACATGTGACGAGAGTCAGCTTGTTCTGCTCGAAAAGAAGATTGGCGAGCTCGAGGTATTTTGACTTACCGACTTCTGTCAGCGGGATGGAAGGCTCTGGCACCTTCGGCAAAAAGATGCCGGTAATAACCACCGCGCCGGCATTGGCTGCCTGGACAGCTTCCGAGCGATCCGCCCGGAATGTGCCATTGCGCTTCTTCTCCGCATCCGATGTCTTATTTTGCCCGCCAGAGCCAACGCCACCCATTATTTTCTCCTGGCAGGCTTCTTGCCATACAGACGTTCGCCGATGGCTTTCAGGAGCTCTCTATCCTGCCATGGGATGTTCATGTCGTTGATATTGACGACAAGAACATCCTGATCGTGAAAGGCGTATTTTTTGATAGCCTCATAATCGACAGTGTTCGGCTGTTTCAGCCCCGATAGCATAAGCTCTCCCGTTAAACCTTGAGCGCCCGCAGGAGGAGCGCGACGTTGCCGCTGGTATATGTGATGGGAATCTGCCCATTCACATTCAAGTACGCATTGATATCTTCCTGCGAAAACCGGAAAATGGCAAATGCGGTGGCGGCGATCGCGAGTGAGCGCGTCGGGATGGTGACTCGGCCGGCGCCCGATACCTTCTTCGAAGTCTGCGTCGGCGCGATGTTCACCGTGATGGACGAGACGTGCGTGTTCTGAAATTCGACCAGCAGATCGCCACCACGATAGTTGATCAGATCGCCAGCGACTTCGGATGCAGCAAAGGCCGCGACAGCGCCGGCGTTGGTTGGCTCAATTGGGGTACGGACAGACATTTCTCGCTCCTGGAGGTTGGATTTATGTTTCGATCAATGACTGAATCTTGAACTTGGGTAGCCAGTCGATCGTTGATCGATTGCTGGCGTTCAAAATTTCAATCCCCATGCCTTGCAATTCGTCGGTCAGCCCTCGAAAGAGCCGTCGCCATTCCCCAACGGCCGACATCTTGTCCATGCCCGGCCGGTGATGCCCAAACCAATGGACGCGGGCGCCATCATTGGTGAAGTCCATCCCGAGCAAGATAATTTGCTCTGCGCCGTTCTGCGCCGCGATATGAACGGCCTGATATGCGGAATTCATCCCGGTCCGGACAAAACCTGGCGCTTTGTCGTATCCGGCGACGCCTGTGTTCACGAGCGTCACCACGTCATGGTACTTGGTCGACTCGAGGGCAGTTTTCATGCCGAAGAAAAATTGCACGCCACGGTTCTCGTTCCACCACGCGCGGTCGGCCGCATGCAAATGATCGGCGAACCAACACGGGTAGACTGCATCGTTGATCGCCATCACTCGGCAGCGGTCCTGCGAACGCGCCATGCCAATCGTGCGGACATCAGCCAGCGTGACCGACGGGCCGCCGGCGACGATGACCACCGGCTTAGGAGATGACGATCTTGACGTCGCCATAGATCGTTCCCTCGTATAATTCTTCTCCGTCATGGCACAAGTTGCCGGCCTCCGTCGTCGGATGATGAACGACCGTGCCTGATTTTTCATCCGCGGAAATGCAGTATTTTATCTCATCCCCATTCACGAATATTTTGATATTTTTACGGTCCGCCATGGCCATGCAATATTCGAGATAGCCAGGTTCGTTCTTTCGACATGACAATTGCAGTCCGGACTTTTTCATGACAGGGACGCCAGCCTCTGCAGCAACGGCAGTGGCCGCGATGGCAGGCGCCGCGATCAGCATTCCAAGGAAAGATCTGCGTTCCATGTTCGCCTCCGAGCGATGTTGCTTTTTCCGCCCTCACACGAGGGAGAAAAAAGTAACGTCATCGAAAAAGGGTGGCTGTTTCCAACCACCCTCACCGTGTTGCGTATCGAAATGCTTCAGCAGCGCAGACGTAGGTCAATGAAGCTGCGGTCGATCTGCTCGCCGGTCGATGCCGGTTCATCAAACTTCATCGCACCGGTACTTCGATCACTGAAGTCGACGGCAACATCGACATGCGCGGCGGCGATGAAATCCTTGACCGTGAGTGGTGCCGGAATTTCGTCGAGCGCTGCAGTCGGCGCTGCGTAAAGGCCAGGATCATGCATCCGATCGATCGCGTTGGTTGGAACCGCAAATGCAAGGCACGCCAGCAACATAGCGGCCCCCATCAGGCAGAAACTTCGGATCATTTTCATGCGCTCTCCTTCTCCGGTTGTGCCCTATGCCAATTGGCCATAGAGCCGGTGTCTCGATGTTCCCATCCCGGCGATCCCGCCGATGGCGAACTGTCCGGCACTCGACAGCAACCCGCCGAATGACTCGAGGGTTTCCCCCGCGCCCGCCGCGAACGTGATCGCGCCGGTGGTTTCCTGGCTCCATCCACATGAAAAATCATGCGGCAGCGTCGATGGAATTGTGACTGTGCAGGCCTGCGTGAACCTGATCATGCGGCCCTGCCAGTCGGTTGATGCGGTGATCGTCGACGACGTTATCGTGTGGCGATCCGTTCCAAGATCCCGAGAGAGATCATTGAAATTCTTCGGGCCGTTTTCTGTCAGGACTTTCTCAGCCATTTCACAACTCCCCGAAATATTGCCGGTTTAAATTCAGTTTTCAAAGAAGTTGCGTCAGGCGGCGACGGCCATACTGATCACATTATGAGTCAACAAAGCCGAGTCAAGCGTGAACTGCCCAGCGGATGGAACGGCGTTGATGTCCTGCTTGCCCTCATCAAGAGCGAGAGGTGAAGCGATCCGAGCAGCCAGAGATGATGTGCCCTCTTCAAGATTCTGGAGATAGGCAACTCCGATCTGTGTGTCTGGGCTGCGATAGATCCCGTCCTTCCAATACCCGCCGAAAGGCTGATCCCAGTAGCCGAACTGGCCGGCATACGACACGACCTGCGTGCCATTGATCCAGACATTAAGGATGCCGTTGGTCTGATCAGTCTTGTGCTCGACGACGATGTTTTGCCATTGGTCACGCGGGAAATTCGGGATGATGAAATGCGCCACCTCGTTTACAACGGTTCCCGTCCACCGACGGCCGATAATATGCAGATCGTTACCATAGAGCGAAATGGCAAAATATGGCGTGCGCCCATCAACATCGCTGTCGCCGTGCCATTGGCCGACGATGAACCAATTGGCCAGCGAGGCTGACGGCACAAACCCCGATTCAATCTTCATTGCCTTGGAAACCCAGACCGATACGCTCTTGGCATATCGAGTGCCGGTCAATATCTCGCTGCGGTCCTTGCCCGGAGTGTCGAAGTCAGGACGATCCCCATTATGAACTTCAAATCGAAGAATGCCGCTATTTTGATAAGCGGTCTCGATGGCGTAAGAAGCGGCCGTTGACCGGTGCTGAATATATTTCAGCCCATTGATCGTCAGCGTTTCCCCGTTGGTGATCTTCCGCCAGTCGGGGGAATATTTGATCTTGAACGTTGCCGAAGTGCTGAACTTCGCGATCAAAACGTCTGCTGACCTGGTGGCCGCCGCGGTTGTCGTGTCGATCGGGCTCGAGGAAACGGCGCCCTTCTCCGCTTGCGCGTGACAAATGAGGCAGCTGTTGGCCGCGGTGCCAACCACCGAGCCAGTGAGGACGGAAAGGTTGATCCCCAAGCTCCCGGTCACCGGAACATAAGAAGCTAGAGGCCGCTGCCATTCATCGCTCAACACAAATTCAACCAACGTGCCTGCGAATGTGCCTGATTGGCGCTTCAACTGCAGGCCAAGGATCTTTCCGATGTTGGCGCCTTCTCCCTTGAACATCAAAGAACCGGCTTGCACCTCACCAACGACTGGATTGGTGCCGTTCACGGCTTGGTCAAGCAACAGGCCGACCTGCCCGTTGGAATTCAGACGATAGGCCTTTTTGCCAGAGATAGGTCCATCGATCGTTGTCGTCTCGATCGTCGCAGTGCCGGTTTTCGTCCATGGAGCCTGCGAAAAATCGTTGCTCCAGCGAAGATAGTTCGTTGCCGCCGGCTCGAGGCGGACTCCAGTCTTTTCCTGGCGAATCTCGTTGATTGCGGTCGGAACCCAGACTTGGTCGACCAGCTTGTAAGCCACGCTCGCGCGGGTAAACCCGATCGCCTGTGCCTTGGATACTGGCAAGCCTGCCAGCATGAAACGGTTATTCGCGGCATCCCATGCCCACAACACACCACTCGGCCACCAAAGGGCCGATGACAGAGGCGCTGTTACTCCACCGCTCACGCCGAAGCCAGCCGTTCCGAAAGACTTCATGGCGATCATCCTATGCGGCTAACTCAGATCCTGCCGGCAAGCACCAGGATCAATAAAATGATGACGACAAGTGCAAGGCCGCCGGAAGGTCCGTAGCCCCAGTCTACGCTGTGCCCCCACTGCGGCAAGGCACCGACCAGAAGAAGCACCAAGATTATCAGAAGGATTGTTCCGAGCATGACGCTTCTCCCTTGTTGGGCATCCCCCGCCCTTGCTCGAGCGCGCCTGCATGGTACGCTGGCACTTCGCAAAGGCAGGGGAATTGGTTGTCAGTCTTCCTGCTCGATCGTGAGCTTGTAGTTCTTGCCGATCTCGAAAAATTCACCGGCCGGCGCGTTGGTGATCAGCATCTGCAGTTGGCCAGCCGGCGTCGCCTTCGACCAGGACCGGTTGACGCCGTTCTCTTCCCATACGGGAATGAGGCGGACCTCGACAGCATTGGATGCCGGATCATAGCCATTGGCTGGCGTGTTCGACATGCAGCGAAACTTTGCTTCAACTTTATCGACGTTCATTCGTCTGTTCCTTCTTGTTGGCCCGGAACCGCCGGGCGCGGATCTTCTGGGAGATCGTCAATGGTGATGACGATCTGTTTGTCTTTCCCTCCGGGCTTGCCGACCCAGAAATTGGCTGTGCATCCGCCTTCGCGGATCTCGACAGACCCAACATAGCCGATCACCTCGACCGCGGCGCGGAAGGCGTCAACCAGTTCAACAAATGTGGGATGTTCTTTCGACAAAGATATTCCTTTCAGACTCGCCCGGGTAACTAAATTTTCCGGCGCCCCAGTCTGAATACCGGGCTTTCACCGGCTCCTCTGCTCCAGCTGGCAAGCCACCACCAGCTTTACCGCAATCTCCAAGATTGGATGATGCGATGGCCTCGCTAATTTGGGGTCTTGAGCAGATACCCCTGGTATTTCATGCCGAACTCTTCTCGGCGGTCAACCCAACTGTATCTTTACGCCGAACTCGTCTTGGGTATTCCCGGCGATCAGGAAGGCCAGTCGTTACCCTGGCTTATAGGTCTTCGCCCCGTTGTCGTCTTGGCCAACGAACTTAATCTTGGCACAGCCGGACGGTTATCCGGAAACCGTTTCTCTGGACCGTCTCTCGCCCGCGTTCGCGCTTTCTACTTTCAGCGCCGCTTCCCGATTCCTGAAATCTTGGGGCAGATTACCCTCCAGCCCCAGGAGAGGGCGGGATCCTACCGCCATGGAAACCTATCGATCGCCACTATGGGGTTTGCCACCATCCAGAAGGTTTCGAAACCAGATGGCGCCCGTACTCTCCGAGAATATCGGAACGCCCGGCATGCGCTTGCTATTTCTTTAACACTCGGTAGCGACGAGTCCTTGCGCGGCTTGGCGGATGGTGAGGCCAGCCCCGGCCGCAAGATTTTGGCTGAAGGGGCCGGATTCGAACCGGCGACAGCCGCATTAACAGTGCGAAACTCTACCGCTGAGTTACCCCTCAAAACCCGAATAGATGCCGCCGTTCTGTTACGAGGCCGGCGGCCGCCCTATTCCGGAAAACCGAAAAATGAAGACGCCGATTCAGCGCCGGTTGTACTACCCTCCGTACCGCAGCGGTCCCGAAGATGTGTTGAGGCCTGCGCCTCGAATTCGTGGCTGCCGGTACTACCCGGAACGCGCAAACCTCAGAACCTTTCGTCGATCTGTTGACCGGTCTGATCGACGCTGGTTTCTGAAGCGCTACTTTTCAGCCGTCTCGTTGAGGCACTGCCTCGAATTTGGTTGCAGAGGTCAGATTCGAACTGACGGCCTCCAGGTTATGAGCCTAGCGAGCTACCGGGCTGCTCCACTCTGCGAAAAAGTCCGATATGACCACCACTCGGACAAACGTGGATTTCCTGAAACCCTTTAAGGCACTTAAGCTCGGGTCTTGAGGCCGTTAATGCCAGGGATACTCTCCCCTGTGTCACGCCGTCCTGACGTTTGGTTTCGAAGCTGGCGGCGTCCCGCGCTTCAAACATCGATGCCGTTCCCGGCGAAACTGCGAGGCTTGCGGCCGCGGGAGGAAATGCGACACCGGATCCTCGACCTTCACTCATGGCTCCCCAAAATCGTGGAAGGAACGAAATTGGATCAAAGCCCGCGGTTGCCTACTTCAAAGCCAAGGCTTCTTTTCGGCGGGTGAAACTAGATATACGTAACAGATAATTAAAGTCAATAAAGAAATTAATTTCCAGTTCTCAGATATTGAGCTCGCCTGCGCTCTTTTGTGTAGGAGCGTGTAACCGCTACTTTTCTACATTCTTTACACTCTTCACATCGGCATCCTCGCGCATATGCTCTAAATGAGCCGCAAGGCGATAACGTCCTTTTTGCCGCCTTCATGTTACATGCGTGGTGGCTGTAAGCGATATTCTCAATCGAGAAAAACAATTCAACCGGAGAAGCAGAATCTAACCACGCCTCTTTATGCTCGACGGTGAAATTTTGACGGGTCATCGCCTCGCCACAGCGATAACAAACATGACCAGCTTTATCTATAAAATCAAAAAGCAGATCTTTAACCAGCCGATACGAAGCTGTACCGGGGTCCATCCCTAACTGGGTGGCTTTTTTATTTTTAGCTGAAGACAAACAGAAGCCTTTTTATTGGCTTTGCACTGCTGACTCTACCTAACTGAGCTACGCAACCGGGGAGGTGCGTTGCCACTGTCTTCGGGAGAGGTTGGAGAGGTTCATTTTGATTCGGATCTTTCGAAACCTGTATGATTCGAGGTGAAAATGACTCTGGAAAGTCTTTTCTGTCAATGGGTGGTATGCGCTTACGGTTTTTTTAACCAGATGTCGAGATGCCATCATCCTTTTTGTTTATTCAGACGATGGCATTTTGATTTTTTTGGGAACTATTTCGAATATTGAGCTTTTGCCCGTTCGAAAAGCTCCTCGTTCCCGCCCGACAGCACATTCAGCAGTTCGATCTTTTCCTTTTGAAAAACAACCCAGAAATTTGGATCGTTCTCCCGGATGGAACCCTCGTTATCGAGGATGTCAGCCAGCTTGATCGTCTTCGCGGCCGGCGGCGCCATCGAGATCACGGCCATGTCGAGTTTCTTCCTGGTCGCGCGGTTCGCTGGCAGCCCGATCGATGCATCCGTCAACCAAAAGACAAGAGCAGCTACCTCCCTGCCGAATTTCAGGTTGATCTGGCTGTGCTTGACGCCGCAATCCTCGACAACATCATGCAGGAGTGCAGCTGCAATCATCTCATCGGTGTGAGGTACGGTCGTGACGATGTTGGCGACGGCGATCGGATGCACGATATAGTCGTCGCCGGTGTATTTCCGCTTCTGGCCGAAATGCGACTGCATGGCGAAGTTGAAGGCAGAACGGATCAGCGGCCGGCGCAGGCTGAAATCAATCTTTCCTGACATCGTTCGCCTCGTTGTATTCGAAAACTGTCAGGTGGCCTGCCCCATCCGCGTAGCTGACGACTTCCCAGTCGAATCCGCGCCCTTCTAACACATGATGAGCGATCGAGTTCAATGCCCGCGCATGCTCAGTCATGGTGGCATAGCCGCCAACCAGCCTGTCGCCGCTCCGAGTATCTGGGATCGCCCTCATGGTGACTTCCGGATGCGACGCCCAGAAAAGCGCATTGTCCTGCTGCCATTCCTTCATCAGATCGATGACGTTTTCCTGAAGCACCAGCATCTTCGCGTCGATTGCCTTATGATCCATTTTCGAGCCTCCAGTTTCAGACAAACTTTTTCTTCCGGGCCAGCGTCCAGCCGGCGGCGAGCATGCCTTCGGAGACTTCCTCCGAAATGACCGCGCGCCTAGCGCAAGCGATCCAATCCAGATAGCAGCCATCCTCGCGGACGGCCGCGATCATATCGCTGGCGCCGACAACAGAGAAGTTTTTCTCGCCGTGATCTTTATGGACCCATATCGTCATCGTGAAGGAGCTCCACACGTCTTCGCAGAACTCCTTGCTTTCGCGCATTCTCGCTCCAAACAAACCGGCGATGGACATCTCGAGCGGGTTTCGCATGTCGAGCGCTCTGTGCTGGTACATATTGCGTTGTTGTGACTGGTTCATCGCTTGATCTCTTCCATATTTTCCTCCTGTAGAGTCGTGTCTGAACTGCGGCCAGGCCAGCCCGTAAGGATAGGTTTTTTGATTGTCCAGCCGATGCCCAAAGGCCAATCCTTCTGAGGATCAAGTGCATCTGCAGGGATCGGATCGGGCAAAATACCATTCTTGGAGTCGAGGATAATTTTCCAGCTTCCGTCTTCGTTTTGGATCTCGACAACCACGTCATCAATGTTACCAATCGGCTCGACGCCGGCCATCAGTCTTTTCTCGCTTTTGCAGCCATGCGCCTACGTTCTTTTCGGTTGATCGGCGGAGTCCAGTCTTCAGTAGAGTTGGGAATATGACCAACGGCTCCGACCGCGAGGCTGCGGCCATATACGACCTCCGATACCCCCCCGGAAACTTCGAAACTATCCACCCTAATCAGGTTCTGTGTCGTGCTGATAGGCACCCACTCGCCATTTGAGTTCTGGAAGTGGACGGTCACTGATCCTGGATTAACTTTCTGCATTACCTTATCCTTTCGATGAAATACCGGTCTCCTGGCGACCCGCCCGTTCGTTCAATGAGCCAGTTCGGATGGATACTGTAATTGATCTTGTTCATCAGGTTGATGAAACTCACATAGCCAATCAAATCCGTATGTTTCCAATGCGACCCATATCCGGCCATCAGCGCAGTGGCGATCAAGCCGCCTGGATGAACGAGGGCAAGTAGCTCGACGACACGGACGGCCCTGTAATCGGCGATATCTTCAATTGCATGCCCCAACTGGGTCATTTCCAGATCTGAAAGCATTGTTCAGACGCCGAAAAGCTGGCTAAAAACGATCTTCTGGAGCTCCGTCTGAACGTCGATCCTCCATTGTCTGAGCTCGGCCAGTTCTGCCTCCGCGGCCCGCGCACGCCTGACAAAACGATCGTTGGCCTTGCACAATTCGGCAACCCTTGGATCGTCAAGAATATTCCGCATTGGGATATCCCGAGCCACGCCAATCTTGACAGGGACATCCGCCAAAATCTTCATCATCTCAGGCTGAAGACCTCGAGGAACGATAAAGCCACCATCTTTGCTGGCGCCAGACGTGTTGAGCAAAACCCTGAATTCAGAATCCTGCTGAAAATCTAGCAAAGCCTCCTTGACGACATCAGGCGACAGATCACGCTTGGCCAAAACCCTGGCGATCGAGATTATCCCATCGATCAAGCCGACGGTAATTCCTTCCTCTGTCCGGCAATCAGTTTCCATGGATATTTCCCTTCATTTCAGCAAGGTTGCGATCTTGCGCTTGGCAAGCATCATTGAGAGGCACAACGCAATTGCCGGCCGGCCAGCCGGGCGCCGATCGACGTCAGTACCCATCCATTCTGTCGGATCTTTTTGGCATTCGACGGGGAAAAATCGTTGCAGCCGTGTTCCATGGTTTGGATCGTTGAAATCCGGGATAACCCACGCATCATCCGACACGCAGCATTCGGCGATGCGATAGATGAAACCTGGAAACGCCTGCTTGAGCAAGAGAACGGCGCCGTCGATGCTGCCGGTAGGACCGATATATTGAACACCGCTCAACGGCCAACTGGCGTTGAATAAAAGATTGCGCCAATGGTGAGGGTGGCGGCCAAGAAGATGATACATCAGCCACATATCGACGTTGGAGTCTGGTTTCGGCATCACTTCCAGTTTTGAAACAAGCTCGTCGAAAGTCATTGCATCCCATCCATAACCGCCCGCAAGATCGCGATGCACAGTGCCATTTCAGCATATTCCGGGTGCTCGCCGGCGAAACTCTTCTCGCCAAAGCAGCCGATGCGCCCGTTGAAGCTCCTCCGGACCTTCGCATAATAGAACCTGTCCATCCATGGCAGGACTTGTCGAGCGAGGGTATGGACGCTTCCGATATTAGAGGTGATAGGATCGCGCGGGATATGGTAATTTTCTGCGATCTGGCCTGTTGGGGGATAATTGAACCCGGCGGGGAGATCCGGCGGCGTCAGAACGAATGAAGATGTCGATCCGTTCGCTCCTGCCTCGACCTTCTTCAACTGCCACCTCAACCAGTGACGGCAGATAAATTCATGGATCTCGATATCGAGCTCTGGTGACGGGCCTTCCGCGGCCTTGATCTTCATAACCAGGTCGATGCCCTCACGAAGCGGCGTTGTCATTGGGAACCTCCTCGAGGTCGATGATTGCGCTCACGGTTGCGTTGATAGCGCCGGCAGAAACTTCGTCTCTCTGCGCTTTTGCCGTCGTAAGCGCGTCTTCATACTGAGAAACAATTGCGCTCTGGATCTTCCAGGCAAGCAGGCCGGCGCGGATTGCCGCTTCAGCCTTACTGAGATCATCAAAGACCGCAATAATGCGGTAAGAAAAGGCGAATCTAGGGGAAAATTCCTCCTCAAAAAACACCCTTTTATCTTCGATTTTCGCTATTTTTCTAGGTTTTGGGTTGATCGTGTCCTCAACCAGACCGAAAAACCAGAAAACTGCCCACTGCCCAACTTTCATGGGAAAATATCTCCTTTTGCAGAAAAGCCGGCCCTTTTCAGAGCCGGCCAGTTTTTAGCGAACGAAATCGGCGATCACCGCCGGCATGCCGGCGTCGAATCCGACGATATCGAGCGATCCGGCATCCAGAGGATCGGCGATCGTGAAATTGGTCGCAGTCATAGCGACAACGATCAATTTTGCAGGAATCCCGGTCCGCTGGCGATAATCGCGCAGCGCCACCATCGGATGCTCCTTGCCATGGCGCGTCTCATTGTCCGTGAGGACGATGAATACATCCACAGGGATACGATTCTGCGTCGCATACTGCATTGGAAGCGAGCAATCGGTGCCGCCGCCGTTGATTTGCTTCGTCTGCTTCAACACATCGTCAAGCCGGGACGTCGGACCAAAATTGACCGGCTCGATCCCGTTGTTGAAACGCCCGATGAAGGAGTTCTGCTCCGTCCTGTTGACCATCAGCGCCAGCGCTGACGCTGCCTCGCAGCAGGACAACGAGTGCGATCCGCTGATAGGCGACGACATGGAAGCCGAGACGTCGAGGCCGATGAAGTGACGCTTGCCGGTCGGCACCACATTCTTGAAAGACTTGTAGAACGCCTCATTCAAGGCCGTGATGATGCGCTGGCTCGGAGTCCACGTCGGAGCAACCTTGCCGGCGAACGCCGTACCTTTGCCGGCGGCATACGTCTTCAGCGCCACCAGAACCTGCATCGGGTGAATCCGCGAACGCTCGATCTCCTCTTCGATCGACAAGCGATTGACGATAAGGCTTTCTGCAGTCGACATCGGCGTGATCAGCCCGATGCGGGTGAAGTTGCCGAGATTGCGCACGATTGCCGTCAATCCCATGCCGGGCAGCAACGCACCCTGGATTTCAGGGTCGTTGTTCGCCCAGGTTGGCAGCGCTTCCCACGGCAACGACTTGTTGGCACGGATGATCCGCAGCAGTTGGTCCGGCGAGGTGGCCAGCATCGCGTTTTCATGCGCGATCACGATGGACGGAAGAGCCGTCTCACCGATGAACCATTGCGTGATTTCCTTGGTGCCGGGCTCGATCTTGATGCCGCGCACGATCCATTCGAAGAGGGCGCGATGTTCGTCGCTGGCCCGCTTCGGCCGGGCCATGTCGAGAACGTTATGGTGCGTCAGGCCGGCACGGTTCCGGTACTTCACCACCTGGTAGGAGATCTTGTCGATATCCTTGTCGGTGTACCAGTTGCCGACGGCGCGCTTCATCGCCCGGCCGAAGCCGCGGCCCATCTGCTTGGCCATGGAGACGAACTGCAGAAGATGAGTGCCGGTGCGGCATACGATCTCCAGGCACAGGAATGAAGCTGCACGCGCCTTTGGATCCGTCGACAACGTGCCGAGCACCAGAGCAAAAATTGCTGGATCGTTCTTGGGCGCCCGGCCTTCCTTCGAGATTGAGGAGATGATGCCGGCGGTGCGCTGCGCATCATCCAGCCAGCACTCCTCCACCACCTTCGCGTTCTCGCGGGTGATTTCTTGAGCCTTCTGGTAAAACGTGCCGGCGTCGCTGCCAAGGATCAGAAACCGCTCAAGGCGCTTCCACTTGTCGACGGTATAGACGAACCCGCCTTCATGGTTTTGCACCTGGCGGCTGTCCAGCGGCTCCGACTGTGGAATGTTTTTTGGGGAAACGAGATCTGCGTAATTCATGGTCATCCTTTCAAAGAGGATGACGCGAGCAGGGATTAGAAATCGGGCCTCAACCAACTGAGATCCGGGGCTCAGGTGCCCCGGGGTGGAATTGAACCATCGATAACCGATCGCAAGTAGCTCGCGCCATCCGGTTACGGCCGATCGAGAAGAGTGAACAGGGGAACGAAAATCGGTTTTGCTTCTTGATCTACCAGGCTGATCTACCGTTCCCGAAGGAAAGGGCGGGATTCGAACCCACGACACAAAAGTTATGATAACCGAAATTCTTTAGCTCACTCCACTTGATCGGCCAGACGGACGCCATTGAAAGAACGGTCGATGTGAACGGGTTGGCGACGATCGGCGTTTAGCGCTCTATCCAACTGAGCTACATCCTCTTTTTGGGAGAATGACCGGACTCGAACCGGCGACCTCTCGATTACAATTCGATAACCAAACGTCAAGTAGCTCACACCACCGGTATTTTCAAAGGCGAACAGGTTTTCGACAATCGGGTTTTTCGCTAAAGTGAGATAACCGAATGCCAAGTAGCTCGCCCCAAAGACAAAATAAAAGAACGAACAGGTAATCGACGATCGGGTTTTCATTAGAAGCGATAACCGAAAGTCAAGTAGCTCGTTCCCCTCTTCAGGATTGATCGGAACTTATTCTAATCGCATAATCCAAGTCAACAGGAAAAACGATTTGTTTACGAAATAATCTGATCCGCATAAGCTTCGGCGATAAAATCATCCATCCAAACGGCGTCAGGAACCTGTGGCAAAAACGTCGAGTCCTTCCATGCCTCAACCTCTACCGCGAATTTCTGGACATAAAAAGCCGCCTGATGATAGGGCACCTCGCCAGTCTTCACGGAAATTAGAAATTCAGCGTTCGGTCGAGGAAAGGTGATGTTTCCTGTCGATAGGAGCTCGACTGCCTGGCCGCCGATCCGAATGGCGTGCGCCACATCTCGACAGTCGATATCGCCTGGGTGCCGCTCGACCACGTATTGCCTTGCCTTGGCGGCCATGAACGATAATAGCGAACTCATCTTCCTGCAGATCACCTTCTCTCGCTGGCTTCGCAATTGCTTCCACACTGGATGGGTCAGCCCGACCGCAGCTGCATCCGGAGAGAAAAGCATATCCAGGGCATCAGGCGCCCCAAGCGATGCCAAAGTCATGAACCGGAGCAGGCTGTATCCTCTTTCCTCGAATTCCCCTGGCACGCTTCTCCTGCGATCGGCTCGCCCGCTGGCTGTGTCGTCCGATTTCCGTGCGGTCTGCAGGACGATCGATCTCCCATCCGGGATGAAGACGGTCCGCATGTCGATATCCGAATTTTCTGTCACCGTGCCATGCAAATGCGACCCCGCGCGCAGGCGCACCAGCAACTGTTCTGGGTGAAATTCAACCATTGCCCATTCTCCTTTCAATAAAACCGGACGATATTTATCTATTCAGAATAAATCAATGCGGACAAATAATGTTTTATGGGGTATTTTCCCACTGCAAAAGTGCTCGAAAACACGGGAAAACACTTTTCAAAACGGGGATTCGAATTCGTCGAAAAGGAAATGAAATGAGCAACATACACCGCAGATATCAGCAAGTCTCCAAAATCGCTAAATCCAAACCGGAAAAACAGGACAAGAAATCTGCCGTTTTGGCTGATCCAAAGGTTGCCAAGGCTGTGGCGCCGGCGGCCAAGATGCTCGAGGAGAAAACTCCTCCGAAGGCAAAGCCAGAACGGCCGGCAATCAAAAAAACCGACGGAAAGGACACAATCACCCTCCAAATCGATGCAGATCTGCGCAAGGCGATGAAAGCCTTCGGCCGCCGATGGGACATTGAAGCAGTCAAGATCCTGCGCGAACACTTCGTTGACCGCCCGACCGTATCAGTTTCACCACCCAAGGATAGATGAGACAGCCGGCGGCCTTTTCGTCGGCTCTTTGCACCAGATCGGCAGCATTTCCAGCATTCCGTTGTCCCGTGCATACGTCTCGAGCGAATATTTTCTGCCGTGGCAGTTCCTGCACAACGCCTGTAGGTTCTTCCACTCCAGGACCAGGTCTGGCTCATCAATCACCGGTATCATGTGGTCGACCAGATCCGCCAATTCAGTCCTGCCGCGCTGATCGCAAAACTCGCAGAACGGATGTTTCTTCCGATAGGCGATCGACAGCCGGTTCCACCTCGAGTCATACCCTCTTTCCTGGGCAGTTCCTCGATATCCACCTGTTTTTGTAAGCTGTTTTGTGATCGCACGCGGCGCCGTGAAAGGCTTGAACCGCGGCGGACGATCAGATCTTCCCACGCATTTTGCCCCTTGAAAATTCAATCTGGATATTGCCAGTTTTCACGCTGAAAGATACAAACCAAATCAGCCGGCGCCAGTTTGTTTCTCCTTTCAGGCACGGCTAGGCCCGACGAAGCATTGCCCCGCTTCTCGGGCCGTTTTTTATTCCTCGCCGATCTTCACCGACAGCCACCGCGGCTTGCCCTGATCCGCTGGATACCCGCGCCATGCTTCAAATAAAACGAGGGTTTCGTCACCATCTCGGTGCGTAACTCTGCAAAATCCCGGAACTTCCTCACCGTGATCTTCGACCGTCACGATTGGAGTATTATCCTGTTTCATCTGCCCATTCTCTCCTTGTTGCGCTGGAACCCTCCATAACACGCCGGCGGCCCGCTGGGCGAGACTCGAGGCGGCGAAAATCTATTCGCTGGAGTCACGGGAAAATGGGGGCGCAGTCGGTCGTGCCTACTCCGCCGGCGAATATTAAGAAAAGGGGGGCATAGGGTGGTGCGCGGGCGCCAGGGGGGCATGGGGCGGCGAGGGGGCGAGGGGCGGCGGCGAGGGCGGCCGGGCGCATGGCTGTTACGTTAGCGTCAATGGGTGTGAAGGCGAGGGCAGGCGAGTGCATGGCCAGCATGGCAGGGGGGAGCGTGGCCAGCTGCGCGGCGCTGCGCGCCTCTCCCCCTCTCTCTCCCTGCGCTGCGCGCTGTTGGATGGTGTGGTGTGGGTGATGTTCGGCAAGGCGAGGGCGCAAGGCATGGGCAACCATTGGCCAGCATAAAAACAGCGCCGCATATTGGTACTCGTGCGCGCCTGCCAGTACCGTTTATGCGAAACGTATTTTTTCGCTTGTGTCTGCAATCGAATCGTGGTTATCTGTCTTTACGCCGCTTGTGGCGCTGGCCTTGGAGTTACCGACATGAACGCTCTTTCCTCTTCCCTTTCTGCCTCTCTGGTATCGGCCATTTGCGCCGCCGCTCTTTCATCCCTTGCCGCTGATAAGGCCAGCGACGAACGCAAGGCAACACTTGTCGAATGGTGGAAAGCTGGCGACGTGTACGGCGCAAGTGAAGCGTATGTAACCGACTACGCAAAGCGCAACGGCTTTACGGCTCACATCGTCAATTCGGAGATGAGCCCGGAAAGCAATGATGAGTTTGAAGCCATTGACGTTGTTTTCTACATGGTCAGAGAGAACGGCCAGCTTAACGAAGTGACGCAATGCTTTACAGTATGGCTTGAAGACATGGGCCATGGTGCATTCGTGTATGGCGAATGGTGACACATACCGGGCGGCATGGTGCCGCCCTTCCACCTCTCTCTTTTTCCCCTTCCTTGGAGCAACGAACATGACAACCACAATCCGCACAATCACCCGCCGCCGCCATGCTGGCCATGCCGCCCTTGCCTTGCTTGTCTCTTTCCCGCTGGCCATGCTGGCAGGCGTCTACATCGGGCAGGCCATTGCATCGGACACTTACGCAATCGAGCAAACCCTTTTGGGCGATACCTATGTCGTCGATCACGATCTAACGGGCGAGGATTGCGCGGCCGAAATTTGGCGCTATCCGGGCGGCGCTTGCGTGCGCACTAATTGACCTTTCGGCAACCGCCTTGCGCAAGCCCGGCGGTTATCGAAATGCCAATCCAACCCGCCGCAAGTGGCGCTAATCTGGAGCTATCGAAATGCGCAATTCCCTTGAAAAAATCTCTGGCCTTAAATCCCGCATCCGCCTTTTCTTGAATGAGGCGCGCGAATCCAACGCGGCGCGCGACCATTTCAACGCGGCTTTTTGCCTTGCCGCCGCCGCTGAATTCCGCGCAAAAATCGCGACTGTAAAGGCTGGCGAATTCTATCTCTTTGACGTGTGGACGGGCGCAGAATTGACTTGGATGGCTGAAATCAAGCGCGCCTATCCACGCGGCCGGGCTGGCGATATCCGTTATCTCGAAACCGGCAAGGGCGCGCCGGGCAGTCTGTTGCGCGCCGCTCATGACGCATGGTTGCGCGCTGGCGACGCATGGTGGGCGGCAAGCATTCGGGACTGCGCCTTCATAGACCTTTGACATTTCGGCAAGGGCGGCCGCCGGGTGCGCCCTTTTCGAAATGCCAACCTGATCAACCGGAGAAAACGACAATGGCCCGCAAACCTAAAGCCGCTTTGAACATGCCCTATCAGCTTTCCACACTGGCAACCGAAACCGCCCTTATTGACCGGGCGGCCGCCCTTGCTTTCTTCCTACTGGACAACGTCCAGAGCGTTTGCGGGTTTTGGGCTGGACGTATGTCCGCCGCTGATCAGCGCGCGCTGTTGGGCGTCTATGTCGGCAGGGGCTCTATTCTGATCAGCGGCAAGCTTGAAACGGTTGAACATAGCGTTAGCATGTGTTTCGGCACCATGCGCGAATCCGTATGGTCAAAGGCTTGGAAAGACTTGCGCGCGTGACATTCTGGCAAGGGCGCGCCGCTGGCCTGCCCTTATCAGACTGCCAACTAAACCCGCCAATGTGGCGCTAACTGGAGCAAACTGAAATGATCTCGCTTAACCTTGACTCGCACCTTGCCGCCCGCCGCCTGATCAGCGCCGCCATTGAATTCGACGCAATCAACCATGCAACGCAATACGTGACGGTCTGGTACAACGGGCGCGCCTTTGCCACGATCAGCGCCCGGCGCGTTCTGGCGACTGGCAAGCGCTGGACGGTAACGGACACAAACGGCAATCTCTTGTTTGAGGCAAACTTTGCAGTCGAGTTTGCCAATGATGCATTCCGCCGCCGCCTGATCAGCCTGATTCAGGACATGGAACGCCCGGAACGCGAAACGACAAAATCAGAGATAGCGGCGCGCGCGGCGGATGAAATGGGCGTGCCTGTTATCGACTTGCCAGTGTCGGAAGTGTCCGCCGCTGATCTCTCTGGCATGCCGGGCTTGATCGATCTCGCAGAACGCGCCGCCACGCCCACAACGTCAATTCGCACCTTTGACGAATTGACGGAATATGAACAACGTGAAGTCACCGCACGCGGCTTTTCCCGCGTCTCTGGCGCGCGTTATGAGGTGAAAGGCAAGTATGATCAGGACGCGGGCGAACTGGCCCTTGTGCGCTATCTCTTCCCTGCCCATTGGCCAGCTGCGAATCCGGCGCGCGCCGCCCTCACACGCGCCGTCAATCAATCGATTGCCGCTGGCAATCCGGTTTTCGTCAACATTCCAGCCATCCAGCAAGAGCCGGAAACAGTCGCGCCCGATTATCTCGAATTGAACGGCAAGCGCTTTGCGCGGTCTGAATCTGACTTTGTCGATAGCCTTTTCCAGCCGGGCGGCACTTGCGCCGGTTTCTTTGTGCCGCGTGGGCATGAGATCGAATTGCAGAACATGCGAGGCGAGAAAATCGCGGTTATCAATCGCCATGCCGTGCTTTGCTGCGCCACGCTGCGCGATGACGGGAAATATTTGTACAATCACGCGACCGTCAAGGAAATCGGCCGGTACGCCTCATATGGCCAGCAACGCGCCGAATTGACCGCCGCCCGCGATAAGTATTGCCGAACCTGATCAATCGCGCCCGGCGCGCCCCGCCGGGCTCTTCCTATCCATTTCAATCTGGAGCTAGTCCGATGCACATTTACAACAACAACACGCCCGCTTTCCCTGCCATCCGTTTTGCCTTCAAGTGCGGTTATATGGGAACCGTTGACTATACCGTGACCGATGCAAGCGGCACCTATACGGCAAGCGTCCGCCACGCCTTGCGCGAATATGAACGATCGATTCTTAACCCGCATGCGGGCGCTGGCGAGATCGTTCCTTTCGCTGATCAGGTCGCAAGCGAGATTGGAATCTTGCGCCGTTGTGTCTGCGACAATGCGGGCGAGATCAGCGCCGAAACGCTGGACGCCTTCAACCATTGGCGCGCGACCGAACACGCGCGGGCGCTTGCCTATATGGCGGAATTTCCAGAACGATTTGGCGACACTTCCGACATGGTCGCGCCGCCGCCCGTTGTCGCTGGACGCTGGACGCGTGGCCATGGCTGGACGCCCGTTGCGCCGTCGCCAGCGCGCGTTGAAAGTGCCATCCGGGCAAACACTGCCCTAATCGGTCGCGGCGCGTATGAGGCCAGCGTGGCGGCATTGCCAGCCTATCATGACGGCACCGCGCGCAAGCCATGGGACAAGCTGGACGCAATCGCAAGGGATTCATGGTCACGCCCGGCGCGCGCCGAAATGGGGATTTAAGGCCATGGGAAAGCGCAAAATGTTTATTGCCGAATTCATGGGAGCGGGCGGCAAGGTGCGATTTGTTGGCGAGGGCAAGCTAATGCCTTTCGACGTGCAAGAGGCCAGGCATTTTGAAACCGCGAAAGAGGCGCGCGCCGGGCTGGCCAATATCGCCAGCCATCACAAAGGCGGCACTTATCAGAACGTCAAGACGAAAACCGTTCTCGCCAACAAACCGCGATTCATGGTCGCGCTAGGGCTCTAGCTCTTGCCTCTTGCGTATCGTCCGCCGCCGCGCGGACGATATCAGGCGGCAAGCCTAAACCGGCCGATTTTGGCCAGCAACGCAACGAAAGGGAATCCCATGAATAAGCACCTTACACGCGCCGTTCTCGCTTCCATGGCCATTGATAGCGCCGCCATGCTGGAGCGCGTCCAGCGCCCGGCAATGCGCCACAACGCGCCGTTTGCAAAGACTGGCAAGGGCAAAGCGCGCCGTGATCAGCGCCGCGACGTGATCAGGGCAAAGCGCGCCTCCTCCATGAAGCCATAATAGAGCGTAGTGGAGTAGAATGTAAACGCCACAGGAGCTATAGAGAGATGTTACTGTACTGTAAGATACCGTTCGTCTTCCCGGCAACTATCTATCAAATAACTGAAATGAGATTTACAGTGAGCTATGTATATGGCCTACGTTAGGCCCTGTTCGCCACTGTTCATCCTCGCATTCACTCGAAGACCCCCGAGTGGATGTAAATGTGGATTACATCGCCAGGGTCCATTCAGTCGCCGTTGTGGAAGATTCTGCTATGGAGCATCGTGCGATGGTTCCCAGAAGACGTGTAAATATTTCATACTTCTGCAATTTTCGTAAAGGTGACGTAGAGCAGCTCATCGGCTATATCTACCCTCGACTTGGTGGTAGCGTCAGCCTGCATCGTCGTGGTACAAATTCTCCAATAAAAAGCAACTCTCCTCTCGCGAATTAATATGTAAGCGCTTATCTACCCAACTTCACAAAGGCATTGACCCTTAGGTGATAGGCCATCTCAATCGAGTAACAAGAGTTTCCAGTCTCGATACTTCACCCTTTCGGCAGAGAAGGCCTCAGAGCAGTCCTACGACATCATTATCGTTGGGACTGGAATAGGAGGCGGCGTTATCGCTGGTGATATGTTCGACACAAATGCAAAAGTCGGAAAGCATGCGAAGAGTATCCTCGTCATCGAAAAGGGCGATCTCGTTTTCCACTCCCATTGCTTGAACGCTGCCCGACCTTTTGGTCTCTCCAAAGATCGTGGTCAAGCCAACGACACCTTTTTTGCCTCCTTCAAAGACGACTACGAATTCACAAATAAACCCGACTGGAAAGGCGGTCCTATGTACTGCCTTGGAGGAAGAAGTACCGCCTGGGGCCTTTTCGCACCCCGGGTTCACGATAACACCCTCTCTTGCCATTTCCCGAGCAAAGTTCGCAATTCCTTGACCGACGAGTGGTACGAAGAGGCGGAGGTGCTTATGAAGCTTTCCCAACCAGAAACCAAAACCATTCACCAACAGTTGATCGATAGGCTCAATATGGAGTCCTACAAGGCGAAAGAGTCCTTATACGCACGTTGGGAATGGGGTCGTATCGCTTCCGAGTTCCATGAACATAGGAACTTCGATTTCGCCGAAGGTGCTTATAGCAGCATCGATAAATTGCTGGAGATTGCTATGAGCAAACCTGTCGGACCCGATGGAAAGGATCGTGAGCATCCAAACTATAAGATCGTCCTCAGCACCGAGGTGACGAAGGTGCTTTGGAAGGATGATAAGGATACCGTCGCAGCTGGTGTGCAGGTCAACCGCGTCGGACTCGGCCAGCATGAACATCGGCTTCACCGCCGTCAGCGCCTGGCGGGTGCGCACCCAGAAGTCGGTGGGCACGAGGC
>JAOYMO020422844.1:0-24613 GCA_025802455.2 Iodosphaeria phyllophila | reverse complement strand
GCTATCGATACCTTAGATTAAGTGAGAAAGTTGCTACCTGTTCTGAGAATTGGGAAAGCTCCGGTTTTGATATGGTGCATGACAGGGACTGCCGAAACCGAGGTGGATTAGCCACCAAGAGGAGCACTATGTTCGATGGTTCAAGCCTTCCAAGCCCGATCCGCAGACTGGAGTTGACCTGCTTCCGAGAAAGCTAGGCTTGGCATGGCTGGGCTTGATTGGAGTTGGATTGTCTGGGCTCAACTCACTCACCACCAGCAAGCGTCATTGCATAATATTTGAGTCCTTTCCAATTCAGGCATTATTCGCAAATTATTCGATATCTTCCCTGATGTACGTCGTATGGAAGCCACTAATTACGCTTCTTAGCCGTTATAGATCATTCAAGCCACTGTTATACTAGGTAGGAAGCTAAGACCAGCTTTCCAATGTCTCCTTCGTCCCTAGAACGCTTTCAAAAACGAGGAGGGGGGTCGATAAATCCCCCTATCGGTATCAATGCCTACCCTAAGATTGATCAAGATGCGGTCCGACAGGATGCGCCTGCTTCTCATGGTGCCGCCTGTACGGGTCTCCTGTTGGTAACGTCTTATCATCTTGTTCAGGTCGCATTGCAATGCGTATGGTTGGTAAGTGAATGGAATGATTGATGATGAAGAAGCTATCTGCAGTTCCCGGTGGGCAGACCAATATACTATCAAAGCGGTCACGCATTCTGCCGCCGAGTAGAAGTGCGGGTCCGTATCTCCCGACAGTTCCAGAATCAGGACTCAGGCGCACTTGCCAAGCCCGACGTCATAGACACCGCCGTGGACGTCATTTTCATAGTTTCTGATGTTGCACTCTTTGGAACGTGAGGGCGGCGAAGATTTTGCCGTCCAGGTGGCACTCGATATCGTCATATCCTATCGTTCTCAACGATACACCATACCAGGCCCAGATAACAATCGAAGGTCCAAGCTTTTGTTCAGCTTCGGGGCAGGAATGGCATGAAGGCTCGAACGAGCTTTTCAAGCCTGGCTCGAGAGGCTCATATTACTTCATCGACTACACTGGAAGAAGACGAAGCAGAAGTTCAAACCTGGATGAGTCGGATGAAGTCAGGTGGAACCAGGAAATATCTCCTGGGTTCATCAGGATTGTATAGTCGCTCCCTTCTTCTTTGAATATTCATCCAGACCTGATCGACACGCTGCACTCACAATGTTTATCCGAGGACCATAAGACCCACTTATAAATAAGGCATGGCGGGGGCCTAAATAACTCATATTGATTCCACCCACTCATACTCCGCTACTATTCCTTGTTGGTAGAATCTGCCAACAAATCCGTTTCATTCTGTCTCTCTTGTCTCTCTATTATTCATCAGGAAAGGGCCAGAAAACGAAGTCTTGAACATAATGAATATTCGCAAGCATTTCAATTCCAGGTCAAACGTGCAACCAACTCCCCGCCCATTGGAAATTCAACTGTCCATCCATCGTTGCCTACTTCAATTCTCGGTCTTTCGATCCCACGCCAGGTAACCAACAAACAATCTCCCTGCCAAACATATCCATTATTGTAAAAGTTCCATATCACATCGTATCATCGCCATTCAAAAGATAGTTCCTGCTTCAGCCACCGAAAAAAGCTTCACAAGTGTATCCAAACCCGCGTCCTTGGTCCCGTTCCCCGGAAGCTCCAGGTCCCCCAGCGTAATAAGATCCACCGAAATGCATATTTGAACCGTGCCCGGCATTCAATCTTTCCATCTTTCCAAAGAAATCGCCCTTCCAATCTATGATACCGGGAAATCCGGGAATCGCTCTCCAGTAATGGTTTGAATGATGAAATCGGTTCCCGAAAGCGCACCGATACACGCAAGGGACATGATCGGATATGGACAAGCCGGGGAGACATACTCGCCCAGCACCGGGTCCCAATTCTCATCTTCGTTCTGAGCTTGTCCTTCCTCCACGGCGGCCTCCGCGACCTCCTCTTTCTTCTCCTGCTTCGCCTTCCCCGTCTTTGCTGCCTTCCCCGTCTTTGCTGCCTTGGCCGCGGCGGCCTTCTGGGCTTTCTCCAGTCTGACCGCAGCCGCCTTCTCCGCCTTCTCCAGCTTGGCCGCGGCAGAATTCTCCGCTTTCTCAAGCTTGGCCGCGGCCGCCTTCTCCGCCTTCTCCAGCTTAGCCGCAGCCGCCTTCTCCGCCTTCATCGCCTTGGCCTTCGCCGCCCGCGCCGCCCTCGCCGCCTGCTTGATATCTAGCAATTTGTTAGGTCTTGGCCATTTTGCAAACATTGTGGTGGACGAAGGACTATTCGAGGAAAACCTACCCGTCTTCCGGGCGACACTTAACTCCGTCCTGATCCCAGCCCGTCCCTGCTCGACGTCATCGTCGTCATCGTCGTCATCGACAATGACCACAGCGTTCGGCTTGGTCATTCTCTTTTTCTTGCTCTCACCTAGAATGGCGTCAGCACGAAGAATTCCGTACCTTTCAGCACGTCGGACATATGTCTTCACAAAAGCCTCTCGTCTGCGGAAGATCACCGCCAAGAATCGTGTTGGAGTTACTCGCAGATTTTGGAAAAGACGAAAGAGATGCACCCCCTGAAGTGCGGCTACAATTTAACAAGTCCAAGTTTGGTGCACCGAACTCTGAATATAGTCGATGGGATATGTATTCTGTTACAATAACTTACCAGCATTAGGTGCGGTGGTCATTCCGTCGGCCTGTCTTTTAGCAGGATTGCTTTGCTGCAGGAGCCGCTCCTGTTTTCGCCGTTCGGACTAGATCATATTCAGCATAATTCAGGAAGCGGGTTGCAAATTCAGGTTCAAAGAGAAATAGAAAGGAACATCGCGGTAGAACATGAAGCAAATACGAAAGAAGTTATCCAGGTTCGACTTACTGCTAGGACTATCCAGCCATATTTCGGTTTCCCACAGGCATCATCCAAGTACTTTTCCAAAGTGCCCTCCTTTTGTTCCATGGTGCTACCAGTTATATTTGAGTACCTTTGCGCCTTTTTCAAAGCTCTGAGTTGCTTAGCTTGTTCTTCGGCAGCGGTCGATGGTTGCTTAACCTTTCTGGAAACTTTCTTTTGTGGCTCAGAGAGCATGGTCGAGCGATTTTGGTTCGAATTAGACAAGCTGGATATCTATCAACAGCGATGAGAAGATTGGAAATAGATATGGCGACGAAGAGAAACTGGACAGATATGGCGACGAGAAGAGTTCCAAAAAAGCGGAGCGTTGCGAGTCTTCGAGAAGTGTTGCAAAGAGAGAACTTTATCGAAGCAGAGCATCGCAAAGATCGAGAGATATGGAGAGATCAATTTGACTGAGAACCGCAGCGGGGCAATTTATGAAATCGGTGAGGCGATGGTCCCAGCCGAGCTTATTATTAGTTTCTCTCATCTTGGCAGAACCTTTTTGATAAGAGACAAACCGAGGGCCTGGGCGGTTTGGCGTTGAGCCGGTTATTCGCGTACTATACAGTACCTGGTAGCGTCGTCGGACTATCCCAACCAGACCAAGGAGCAAGCCTAACCTAGTAGCTTCCCCCTCCCACCGTATCCAGTTTCGAAATCATATATGATAGTCCCACTCCCGCCTGGGGAGTGCCTCTTCATGCTCTCTCTCTTTTCTCTTACGGAGGATCTTCTCGCAGTGCCATATTATACTTGATTGTCTTCGAACACCATTATGCCCACTTTGGGACTGAACTCATGTCCAGGCGCTCTTACTGCAAGAACCACTTCGTCGAGTACCTGTGGACAGACTCTGAACAGTGCTCTACAGCTAACGAATAGAAAGGAGGCTCAACGAGGTAGCTACGACTAGGCAATAAAGAGGTAGCCTACAGAACGGTGGGGAACCACTAATCACGCGTCGCAGGGTTTCACGATCCGAGCTTTGATGTGTTCTATTTCACGCCGGCGATATCCAATGAGCCTCTGCTAGTGCGATCGATCGTCTGTCAACAAACACCCATGGGAGAGCGCCGGCAGAGATTACGATAAAATAGCACCGTACCGTCAGAAAGGTCACGAACTATACTTTAGTGTATTTCTGCCGCATTGCCGAGATTCTAGATCTGTCTGCAAGACCGGTCGTTTCGTAGTCTCATGGTTTTTGGCCCCTCTCTTCTACGCGTTGTAGCCGACTTCAACTCTCCGCCAAGGTCGGCCGAGTACGTAAACAACGTACCGCATGTGAAAGAAACAGCAAAGTGCTGTGTACATATAGCAATTTAATAGTAATGCGCAAATTTAGACGGGGGTCTAGAATTCTCAGACATGTCCAGGCTATTCGTCACTTCGCGGCGGTTGAAGGTGCTCTTCATGACTATAGTATTTGATATATAGGGTTGATAGAGCAAATCGCATCATTGTTCTTATTTTGTAGCTTAATGGAGAGCTAGAAGGCATTTGAATGCAATGTTCCATCTATGTGCCCTGGAGACATGGTCAAGTGTATCTAGCGATTACAGCGCCTCGTAGCGACTGAGTCAGGTCAATTGTGAAGAGGCTTCTTCAATCCTCATCGAGCTTGAATTGATACAACGGTGAATTATTCACATCACTCAAAATTCCCTTGAGAATACGTAGTCCATCAAAATCTGGCCATCTGATGAGAATTTCGTTCTTCCCGCGTTCAGCAGGGTGTGTTCGTGGAATCAATGCTTCACAGTCTTTCTACAACGACCCACGATGGCGAACACAGAAAGAGGGGTTCGGACAGTGGATGGCCCGTGATCGTGTACTAGTGGATAGTGACTGAACCGCGTCCATTTCGCCAAGACGCTCTTTTGAATACCGTACTGTATAGGAAGAAGAATATGAAAAGGTTGCTGGTATGTGCACAAGTGTGCTTCCGGCGAATTCCGCCTATCCCCCGCTTTTTCCGGAGGGGTATTTAAGTAGCGTACTTTGCTGGCCCTAACGGCCTGAAATGGAGAGAATTAGACAACCTGGAAACACACAAGCATGGTGTATGAGCGAAGCCAATGCCGCTCAATCCTCGTAAACTTGCTCACGGTAGCTGCGTAAGGTCGCTGTCTGGATCCCAAGACCGCGTAGTGTTACTGGCTCACCCATTTTGTGCATTGCCAGGGTTAAAGAATAGGGGGACCGTTTCGCTGCACAGCTGCTGTGCCGTAGCTGTTATCGTGCAACCTTGGGGCTAGGGTGGTAACTAGGCTAGTCAGTCCTACCCAACCAAGGCCTGGCCTGACACTAGTCCTGCAGCGTTGGGACTGGCCCGCCACGTGACTAGGCCAGTCCTCAGATCCCAGGACTGGCCTGGTCCGTGCGGGACTGGTGCAGAACTGGCCTGGTTTACCACTCTGCTTGGGGGCTGCAGTAAGCTCAGAAATGTACTGTGTAGTCGCGTTTACACAACAGCGGCTGCACGTCGGTGTTTGCCTATCACAGCACGTAACACCGAGCACACTAGCCTTAGTGGCTCGCAACACCTACTCGGAAAACAACAACAGCCAAGAATTCACATACCTGTACAGGACGTGACCGCGCAACAATCTTGAATCAATTTGATAGCACCAAAGAATCACGGTATATAAGCTAGCCTTGGAAAGCAAATCCAATGACAGTAGCAGTCTATGAGTTTCATTTTGAAATACGTGCTACTAAGTCTAGAAAATTGGCGCTTGAGTGGCGACTTCGCAGGCACATACCGGTAGGATGAGTGGATGGAAGCATCAGGCGTTTCCATCCTCACTGTGCAACTTAGTACGATCTTGGTGAGGGCGCAGAAGAGTGCTTTATTGCTACCGGTAATGAGCAGAAGCAGAAGGGCTGGCCGGAGCCCGTTCGTGATCTACTGACTGTAGGTAGGCCCACGAGTGCCACGAGTGGGCAAATGAATGTCGGTGGTGGATTCCCCAGCAAATGTAACGCCTTGGTACAGTGCTCTGCAAGATCACTGCACTCGAGGAAAGCTCCAAGACCAGCGCCTCCATTCTGGTTGCTGAGCCTGCAAAAATTACGGTCAATTCGATTAGCAGGGCTCTAATCGTCACCATGGTTACAACTACCCAATAGACACAGTGTTTCCGGTCTTGCAAGAGTCTATGTCATGCATGGCACCTATGATACGCAAACATCAATGCTTCGTCTACATCTCGATCTTGACAAAAGGTGGTGGATATCCACTTGTGATCGTGTCAGTGTCTCCCTCGCCCAATTGATATCGTGCAAGAGTTTTGCTGTCCAGGACGTAGTCCGCATTCTGCACCAATCAACGATCATGATAACAATGCATATTTTTACAAGAGCCGACACCGGGATGGCGCCAACATAAGCGAGAAACAGAACAAAGTAGAACGTGTCTATAGGTCGAAGATAACTGCACACGGAGAAGATGAAGAGGTAGGGGAAATGTCCCTTATCGGCAGCATACCTGACTAAATGATGATGAGCCTGTACACAGCAGTCACATAAATACATGACCCTTCTGCTACCTTTAATTTGATCTGGATTTCCTGCCAGTCCTCCCACCATTCCTCAGTTCTAACCAAATCCTTGTGCTCCTCTATTCTTCACATTTCTCCTCATGGTTGATTGTGTAGACGCGGATGGTAGGTCATGAAAAGCAGATAGAATTGTGAGAACGTAACAACATTAACCAATGAGTAGAAGGGAGCCTCGGGCACAGATAGGAGCTGAGCGAGATTAATTTAGACATCTGTGTACATAATCTGCCGGTCTTTTCTATCATTATTACCAGATTGGCAGACCTTTGCGGTACCTTCCGGATCTGGCCTTGTGGGGTACGTTGAGTGGGACCAGCCAGTCCCAGGCAGGCGGCGCCCGCATACAAGAAAAAAATTGCCACCGTCAACAGCTTTCCAGTCGACTACGGGGACACGGTACAAATTGCGTTTGTTCTACCAGCTGTGGAGTAAGTTCTTTACTTTCACTTAGTCAAGCAACCAAGAGATATCTTTAGATCAACTAAATGCCATCTCTTATTGCCGACACGAATGCCAGTCCATCCGGAAAGGTTGTACTATTGACTCACTGTTGTCTTTTTGGAATAATCGGTCTGATCAACCAGTAAAAGTTCGGAAGAGGAAAGCCATGAGAGAGACCACTGATGCAGTCAAGCTCCACGATTTGTCATGCCATGCTCAAGTGCCTTGCACCGCCATGAGGTCCAGAATGACGAGACGAACCTACCTCTGAAAGGCAAAACTCATGGCTCATAAGAAAAACATTCAGCTTGACCTTGGATTCATGGTTCGGTCTTCATTCAGTCCATTTTGTGTGAATTGTCTACCATATGAACAGGATTGAATCAGAACAAAGTCTAAAAACCCGTACCTCCAGTCTTCCAATAGTCTGCCTCCAGTCATTACCACTGCGCGGGGTCGTCGCCTTCAACTACACGATTTCATAATCACACATGACCTTGAGTTTCCATAACCGGTCATTGCCCAGTACGGTACTACTGTATGTACTATCAGTGAGCTCATGTTGCCACTCAATAAATCGCATTCGAGACTAACGAAATCAAACGACGAGGTGCACGATCGAAGGGTCCTCAAATTGGAGCATATCGCTAGTGAGTCAAGCACTAAACGCGCATGCAGAGTTGCAGGTGCCCAGATGGAGACGGTTCGAAGAACTGACTTCCAGGGGTTGCAATCTAGCACGCCCTGGAACCCGAACGGCGCGGTGAAGCGGTTTTAACTTGAAACACCCTAGAGAAACACTACTAGGTAGGCAGTGCTGCCGTTACTAGCCCTTGGAAGGCCGAATCTCATGCTCAATAGTAGGAGCGAGGCAAGTTCTGGGCCCGAGCAGCTATTTTCTATCTCCAATTCGGGGTTGCAATAGGCGAAAACAGGTGCAAACATGTTGTGAAATAGAATGGTATCGAGCTCAGGGACAAGGAATTTCTCATGACGCACGACGACCAAAATTTCCAGACGACTTACGCCCCGACGGATTGTCAAGTCGATCTTCCAGGTGCTTCCATAGCATGTGCCACCCTTCCAGGCACGCCGATAAAGCCAGGCTCGATCCGATCAGCACGCCATAACTTGCAATCCACTAGTTGGGAACTGCACAATGCAGAGTTTCCGATTTGCAGAGCTACACATCGTTTGAATTTGATCGTGATCCCGGAACCCTTAGCGTTTACTCTGGCCACATGCAGGTAAAGCTAGGCACACGTGGAGCACTGCACTGCCGATTCAGACGCAGAGTTTAGCTACCTAGATGGACATAGAATGCAGCACGGATCAAACACGATCGTGGCTAGGTACTATCAGCGATGAGCAAGACACAATGTTCAACGTGACTGGAGAACAGTGACTCCAGGGCTTTATCATGGCCTAGAGCTATGCGTTCATGTCCATGCCTAGACACTACAAGCGTACAGGCGCGTCCTACTTCAAGAATCTTGGCGGATTCTTTTTGAACAAGAATCCACGTACGCGTGTTTTGGATAGCATATGAGTTGCCTCCAGCAACCAATTAAGTAGAAGACCTCCGGCACTACTTGCACACGAGCGATCACCTGCAGGAGTCTTTAGGTAATCTAAACCCCACTCAGCGCAAGTGTGGATTTGTTTTCAAGTTTTCCGCTAAGCATCCCCGGGGTGATAGACCGTCAGAGAATTAGCGAATTTCACTAGGGCTGACGGCGACATATTGGGGGTTAGGGTTATTCTCCTCTTTTCTTGATCCCGGTAGTCAGATACTTAGGGCTCCTCCGATACTGATAGCCCTACTGCGTAGTTGTGCACTACACTCCAGTAGTTCACTACGGTTCTCTCCATGCTTCCTACCAGCATATTCCGAATTCAATTCGGAAGAACTGCTCCGCTTCAAAATCGAGGTTATCATGACTTGACAAAGCCTACAATACCGGTATGTGCAGAACTGAATATATACCGGTAGTATATCCACAGCAAATGCACGTAACAGGAGAGCGTTGCAGCCCTCGCCAATGTGACCGTCACACCCTGTCGCACAAATCTGCAGCACGTCATTGCTCGGCCCGTGCCGCGTCCCGGAGTCCCGCGGTAAATTGAAACGCGAGTGACGCGCGACCTAGACGCGGCACCCTAGCACCAATTGAGGAAGCGCGTCGCGTAGATAGGTAATTTGTTGCCAGCGGAGAGTGGGGATGTTTTGCTTGATTGTGAATTTCGTGCAACGCAATCGACGATTTGAAGAACAATAAGGAAGTAACAATTAAGATTTCGAATAGTTAAGGCATATTGTGATTCGCAGGTCTTCGTTCCGCATCAATTCCGTGGTCGACCGATTCCGAACCACGACCTGGCATTGTAACACAAACACAAGACATTCACTTAACAACCGCTGGATCTGTCACCTCGCCCTTAGATATTTGGCCTCTTTTTGAACCCCCATTGCTCAAGGCCGAGAAAAGCCATGTCGGTATCATCGCCTCCACGGCCGAGTTCAGACGCTAGCTCACAAGATAGTGACGGGGAACCGTTTCTGAGTCCACGAGCGCAGATTCGGGCGCTGCTAGCGGCGAACGACAGTGATAATGAAGAAAACACCACGAAGAAGACGACAGAAGATAGATCTAAGCAAGCCGTATCTGTAAGAAACGATGATGATGAGAGCGAAGAAGAGGAGGAAGATGTGGTCAGGCCTCGAGGGCGATTCGCGTCGAGGATGCAAGCCGATGATGGCTCTGCGGAGCCAGGCAAGAGGAATGGGGCTTCCCTTTCCAAGATGAACGATGAGGAAGATGACGATGAAGACGAGGACGATGTCGTCACCGTAGCCAGATCAAGAGGCCGAGCAAAATCAGCCCGTGATACCACACTAGAACAGGAACAAGAACAAGAACAACAAGAACTAGAAACAGCTACCACCAGAGCCGAGAGCCCAGCATCACCAGGTCTATTCGTAACCCCCAACGTATCGCCCAGCAAAGCCACAGCCCGCCATGACACTGCAAACTCCCCTAACTCCTCGGAAGATGAACTCCCCGATGCATCCAAGCTCTCCAGATCCGCACGCTTCACAGCTCTCGTCGCGCGCAAGCGCGAAGAGAAAGCCGCCCTCGAAGCGGCCGCCGAGCGGGAAAGGAAGGAACGCTTAAGCCGCGCCGTGGAACTAGGCGATGTCAACGAAGATTCAGATTCCGTATCCGATATCACGGACGATGAGGGCGGGCGCACGCTGACGCAGAAACAGCGGCCAGCCAAGCGACAGTCGAGCAAGAAGGCGCAGGAGGAGATGGCGAGGGAGACGCAGAGGATGAGTCGGAACATGCAGCTGGCGCATGAGGCTAAGACGAAGAAGAAGATTTCCAAGGCGGCGTTGTTTGAGAGGTTTAATTTCAAGCCCAGGGGCGGGATGGTGGGAAAGTCGGAGCAGGTGGTTGCTAAGGATAGTAGCCATGAGGAGAGTCAGACGACGACTACTACTTCTACCACTGCTGCGGCTCATGATATGGAGATGACTGTTGCAGTGGAGAGAGATACTCCAGCCACTACACCGCCTAGTCTCCCTATTGACTCTGTTGTCCCTGTCACGATGGAGACTGCTACTGCTGGCGATGCTCAAGGGCCAGAGCAACCGGATGAAGAGATGGAAATGCCTGACCTCGCCCAGATTTTAGAGAAAGGCAAGGGTAAAGCAATCGCCGATACCAACCTCTCAGATCCCGTGGATTTGTCGACCCAAGAGAAAGCCTCAGAAAGTACAGTCCCTCCGACAGCCAACACCAAAGACACAAATCCTAAGAAATCAACCAAACGCCGCGTCCACGTCAAACTCCCCGCAGCTCCCACCAAGACTGCCCAGCCCGACTCCTCTGATTCCGAACTCGAAATTACCAACATCTCCACCAAACCTTCCAAACACCACGTGAACCCCAAAATCGACGCCATATTCCAGCGCGTCCCTGTCCAGGCCAACCAGGAATCTAAAGCCATGTTTACCCTGCGGCAACTCGCCCACGCTGGCTCCTCCCCCACACAGCCTAAAGCGCAGGCGTCTAGTCGACCCAGCATGACGGCAGCACAGCTGGGGCTAAGGCTCCGCCAGCAATGGAACGCTCAGGCCCAGGAAGCCCAGCAGCAGCGGCTCGAGGAGATGCGGGCCCGGGGCGTGCATGTGCCGACGAGGGAGGAGCGCGAGATGGAACATAATCAGGTCGAGGAGCTGGTGGCGGTGGAGAGAAGGAAGATTGAGGCGTTTATGGAGATGGAGAGACGGGAGGGGAAGAAGGAGAGGGCGGAGGGCGGGGGGGATGGGTTGGACGATAGTGATGATGGAAGTTATAGTGAGGGTGAGGGTGATGATGAGGGTGGGGATGGAGAAGGAGATGGAGAAGATGGTGATGAGGTTTCCAACTTATCTGGCTCGGAAGACGAGGAAGATGAGGAAAACGAGGAGGAAGGGGATGAAGAAGCAGAGGAAGCAGCTAACCCTCTGATCAATATGGATGCCGAAGAGGGTCAGAGCGAAGATGAGCAGCCCGCCCCAGCGCAAGATCCTCCTGATGGTGACGACAACGACGATGATGACGATGATGACGAGGAAGATGACCTCCCCATCACCAAAAAACCCTCCACCCGACGTCAACAGAAGATCAAAACCGCCATTCTCTCCGACGATGAAGAAGACGACGACGGCAACAACATCTCCGTCCAAGAAACCCCTCGCCCTAAACACCATCAAGCCCTCCTCTCTCCTTCCCTCCCACAACCAAAATCATCCCCCCTCGTCCCTACCTCCGTCCTCCGTTCCGCCACCAAAACCTTCATCCCCGGTATCCCCGTCACAGTCGCCGCCCCGGCTGGCCTGGGTCTCACCCAGATGTTCAACGGCACTATGGATGACAGCCAGAGCCAGCCGCCCGCCACGACAGGGACTGCAGGGTCGCCTATGGAATTCATGCCGAGTCTAGACCAGTTCCCAGACTCGCAATTCTCCGCAACGGCAGACCAGGAATTGCGGGACAAGGACGCGCTAGTATTTGACAGCCAGCACCAGAAAGACGAATCCCAGAACGAAAGCCAGAGCCAACTGCAGCTTGTATCTCAGAACCAGACCCAGATCGACTCCACTCAGCCCGATCTCACCCAAGACGGCGGTTTCGCCGCTTATTCCCCGCTCAAGCAGCGCTTCATCGACGACTCTCACTCTCAAGGCACCGTCAACACGGTCGTGCTCGCGGATAAGCACCCCCAGGACGACGACAAGGTCCCCGAGTCCCCCCTGGAGACCAAAAAAACAGGCGGTCGTCTGCGCCGCCGCGCCGACATGAAAACCTCTGTTTCCAGCGTGCAGATCCCCAGCAGTCCTCTCGTCCAGAACATGGTAGCGCCCGTCTCGCCTGCCAAATCCACTGTGACCACCAACAGCCCTAAAGAGGTCTCCGCCTTCACCATCCTATCCAAAGCCGCCCGCCGCGCCAAAAAGCAAAAGCTCAAAGCCCGCTTTAACGCCCAAACCTCCAAGGCCCGTGATATGGTCGACGCCCAAGCCGAAGAGTCCGAAGACGAGTATGCCGGCCTCGGAGGCGCCGACATAGACGAGTCCAGCGATGAAGAGGAGCGTGCCGAGCTCCGCGAGGCTATCATCGACGATTCGTCCTCTAAGATGGCAGAAGCGGAGGAAAGAGCCCTGGCCGGCTTCCACGCTGATCGTGAGCGAGAGGCGGAGAAGCGTGAGGTCGATAAGCTTTTCCATGACATTACGACGGGCGTGCTGCGGAAGCGCCGCCGTGGGGGTGGCGAGGGAGGGAACGGACTGGATCTGAGCGATGACGATGATGGCGGGGAGGCCAAGCGGAGGATGAAGAGGCGCCAGTTCGCCAAGATGCAGAAGGCGCTGCTTCAGGATGAGAGGGTTGGGAAAATGGCCGAGAATCCGAGGAGCAAAGCCTTTTTGAAAAGTATGGAGGATCGGGGCAGCGATAGCGAGGGCGAAGGCTGGTTTGTCGGACCGCCCGAGGAAGGGGGGAAGAAAAAAGATTCGCAGGAGGACGAGGATCAAGATCAGGAACAGGGGGGAGAACAACAGGAAGACGAGAGCATACCTGATTCTCAGCCCGGCGCCCCTGTTCTACCCAGTCTACCCACTGCGGAAAACAAAGGTCGCAGACGCACTAGAAACGGCGCTGCATCCCGCAACTCGGCCATCACCAAGAAACCCAGCACTCTCGCCGACGTGCGCCGCGAACTGAGCAGTCTCCTCGACGTCGACGACGGCTCCTCCATAATCCCCGCCACCGACCCGCTCTCCGACGGCGATGTTGAAGACGAAGACCAAGACGACCAAGAAGACATCGTCCCCGAAAGCTCCTTCGTCACAACCCACGACAACAAAGCGAACCGCCATCCCTCCACCAGCTCCAAACAAGACATCGTCGACCGCGCCGGCATGAGCCGCTCCAACTCTTCCACCTCGTCCACCTCCCGCCTCGCCTTCGCAAACCCCGCCAGCACCGGCTCCTACCGCGTGCCCAACCTGCTGCGCCGCGCCACCACCAACTCCCTCGTCTCGGGCTCCAGCTCCCACCCCACCGCCAACAACGCCAACGCCGGTCTCAGAACGGATGCGGCCGCGGCCGCCCGGGGCGTCACCCACGAGGGCTTCCAGACCACGGCGGCGGCGTCGGTGGAGGCGGGGGGCAGCAAGCTGAAGAGGATTGCGGGGAAGCGCAGCGGGGTCAATGGTTTCGCGAGGGAGAACGAGAGGAGGGAGAAGGCGAGGGAGAAGGAGCGGAAGCGGGAGGAGAGGAGGCTGGAGAGGGGGGTTAAGGGGAGGGGGGAGAAGGTTGGGGGATTGTTTGCGGGGGGTAGCTTTGAGTAGGTTTGCAGGGGGAGGGGGGCAATACATTCATGTCACGGATCATGGGCTGGTTGTCTCGAGGAGACAAGCAGCAGAGTAGGTAGACACAATGGGAGTTTTTAGTTGCCCTCACTCCTACTCTACGCGTTCACACTTGAGTTCCGAAAGCATACCGCAGACCCTGACTCAAACCAGCGCGCATCTCGCATATCACATTGTTGTACCTGGTGCCCATGACGAGTTCCTCCGCTCCGGTGGGAGCTGGGACTTCAGAGGATTATAAGTAACCAGCATGAAGAGTTTCATGTAACCCTATGGGGACGAACTAACTATCTAGATTCTACCGCGTATACCGCACATCAGTCTAATAACTAGGGGAACGTCACCAGGCGTCTTGCACTAGTAAGCTGTTGAGTGTAGATATCACATAAGGGCAGCTCGAGTTCTTGACTTCCGTTGTTCGCGCCTTAATTAAACTACACCTCTCTTACACCGCGTGCTTTGCTGTTTGTTTGTTTTTGCCTAACGGTCTTGGAGGGTGGTGATTGTTGTATGTTCAGGCTTGATAAATGACCTTTTTGGTGGTCGAGAACTCATTATGGCGTGTGCCTCCTCCTTTTCGAGCTTTCCGGCAGAGACATGGATGACTTTTGGCATAAATAGATGATCAGACACGTTGAGAAGAAAGCAGGGCGGTTTCTGGCAACAGATCCACCTTTTAGGTGGAATTTTAGGTCTCGATACTGTTTTGAGCCCAAGTTCTTTTGTGGATGTCTAAATTAGGGGGAAGTAGGCTACATTTAGGCAGACACGAAGTGACAGCTCTAATCTCGAGACTTATTCTCACCTCTGCGCAAGTGGGTCGTGTCTGATCTGATATGGGAGACACTCTCATTCCTTAGGCTACGGTAGTGGGCCATAGCTAGTATGGTTGATAAACGATACCGGTATCTGTCTTGGTAGCTGCGACTTCATTCAACATTGTTTCTCTGCACTGGAGGTCTTCCATCCGGCCTGCGTTAGACGGTGATACTCCGCGCGGCATGGCGACCACTTTGCTGAGCACTCACCTAATGAGTTGAAGATTGGTGAACCTACTGACCATAAATTTCAATGTCGCGGAAAGGATAGAAAGCGCGAGTGATTCGAATCGTAGAATTAGCTTTCTACAGGACGATCAAGCACATGCAAACGTTGATTTGCGTAAGTGACTGGTTCTGGCATCTACGGCACGCCTTTCTTTCATCTGCCGATAAAGTTATGTGAGGTTCAAGGACCCTGGCCGTATTGGGCCCCCACGTCCTCCGATGTCAAAGCCGGGATCTGGCCGAGTGCTTATTTTAGGCCTTTCAATGAACACCCTGCGCAAAAACGCTCCATAGTCAGTTTTGAAATTTCGCTGGAACCCGTCTATTGCTTTTCAACGTGAAGAATTTACCGGGATGCCTTCGCATTTCGAATTGGCGTTGTACGGTTCCGTGCTGAGGTTCCTCCTGGTGTTTTGCCGGTTCAGGCGGTCTTGAGACAATAATCAGGGGCGGACTTGGAGTGATGTACCACGAGTTGAGCCACGCTGATGTGGCGCAAATTCTGGCTCTCCCCAGTAGCCTAGTAAGTTAACCACCACATGCAAAAGCTCGTAGTTGAGCATCTAGCAATCGGTGCGAAGAGAGCTCGTATCAGATTATCCGAAGGTGAACCATTATGCATGCCTGCTGCAAACGAAGGAAGCGAAGAAGGGCGGGAAGGCTAGGCTGTACGACGAGAGGCAGTGACCACGAGGAATGTTGACGAACGAATAATTGGTACGCCCTGTCCTGCGGCCAACCACCTGCCAGAAAGATCACGGCCAAGGAACATTCGTAACAAGTGTTTGACGGTATCAAGGGGATCAAGCATTTTTAAAGCGTCGTAGGCCCATTCAATCATGTGTCATCAATCTGTCAGAACTCAGGAGGAAGTCAGAGACCTCCTCCACCATGCACAGCGGCTAGCGTTAGCTGAACTTGCCTGGCTTTCTGCCCTTCTTGTGCACGCTCTGCTAAGGTCTGACTGACAGCTCGCGTTTTGCGGTGGTTTGCAGTGCGTGCATGCCCGCCATTCATTTGTCTATCAATGTCGCATACCGGTACCTGCTTCTGTGCACCATCAGAGAGTTAATACACACCTTCTGGAAAGTTGCTGTGACTCCTGCTGGAAAATCCCGCGCCAGTTGACCACCGATTGTCAACGATACCACAGTGTCAGACGCCGAACACCTAACTCAACAACACCCAACATCCAAATCGCTCGCCTAGTGACACAACTCCTATTTGGCGATTTGACGAGACAGCGCGTGCGACAGTGGTGCCGAGTGCCGATGATTGCTTGCCACTAATCTCCAATAATAGGGTCAACACACAGCCACACTGTCTGTGGGTAACACGGACGGGAACCGAGCACGACGACAGACAGAAGACGGGACCACTACCCAGTCGCTGGACAAGTGAACCGTTGAACCTGGAAGGAAATCCCCAGTTCTTGGCATTGACGACACAGTCCCGACAGTCTAACTCCGTATTCCAATGTTCGATGATTGATCGCGATTGACCCAGTCTTTTTTTTTTTCGTCCTATCGCTCTTATCTTTTTATTAATCTGTTTCAGTCACTCGTTCAGTTGCGCGGGCGGGTCTCCTTGTGGTTCTTGGCATTTGCTTACCGTACGTAAAGTATGATGGCTCCGTCGCTCATTCGGTATGGTGCGGTCTTGGCCTGCCAAGGCATGCTCGTCGCGGGCCAAATCGCCTTCTCACCTTTAACCACCACACAACAACAACTCAAGCTATCATCAGAGCAAGATGTCAAGAACACGGCGGCCAAGTTCGCGCACAGCGCCATGTCGTACTACAAGGGGAACGAGTCCGGCCAGACACCGGGAATCCTGCCTGGGCCTCCACCAGCAGGTGATTACTACTGGTGGGAAGGCGGAGCGCTCTGGGGCACTATGGTCGACTATTGGCACCTCACAGGCGACGACTCATACAACGACGAGGTGTCGGAGGCCATGCTGTTCCAAGTGGGCCCTCAACAAGACTATATGCCGCCCAACGTGACAGCGTCGCTGGGCAATGACGATCAAGGGTTTTGGGGCATGACGGCGATGCTTGCTGCCGAGAACAACTTCCCGAACCCGCCCAAGGATAAACCGCAATGGCTCGCCTTGGCCCAGGCCGTCTTCAATACCATGGCCGCTCCCGATCGACACGACGACACATGTGGCGGTGGTCTGCGGTGGCAGATTCCGTTCTCTAACAACGGTTACGACTACAAGAACAGCATCGCCAACGGCATCTTCTTCAACCTCGGCGCTCGTCTGGCGCGTTACACGGACAACTCGACTTACTCGGACTGGGCCAACAAGCAATGGGATTGGATCACCAAAATTGGCTTCATGACGAATGAATACAACATTTACGATGGTGCTCACGTCGAGACTAAATGCACAGATATCAACAAGGCCCAGTTCTCGTACAACAACGCCGTTTGGCTAGAAGGTGCCGCTTACATGTACAATTACACCAAGGGCAGCCAAACTTGGGAAACCCGCGTCGCGGGCTTGCTCAAGAACACCCTCTCCACCTTCTTCAAGAATGGCGTAGCCTACGAACTTGCCTGCGAGGGCGCCTCCACCTGCACCACCGACATGTTGAGTTTCAAAGGCTACCTGCACCGCTGGATGAGCGTCACCGCCGTGCTGGCCCCCTTCACCGCCGACGACATCATGCCCATCCTGCGCAGCTCCGTCCAGGCCGCCGTCAATAACCAGTGCCCCTCTAATTCCGACGGCAGTGCCTGCGGCTTCTCATGGGTCAAGCCCGGCTACGACGGTAAGACCGGCGCCGGCCAGATGATGAACTATCTCGCCGCCACCTCCTCACTGCTCATCGGCAGCGCCAAGGCCCCCGTGACCAACAGCTCCGGCGGCACCAGCACCGGTGACTATAGTGCCGGCATGGGTGGTGATGGGAATCTGGGGAATACCGTGTCGCCCATCACAGGTGGCGATCGGGCGGGCGCGGGCATCTTGACTACGGTTATTCTGCTTTCTGCGGCGGGCGTGTTTGGATGGATGAGTATTGATTGAGTGAATGAAGAAGAAAGAAGCAAGGGCGAACGGTAGCAAGCAGGATGTTTTGGGTTCTACGGGTTTGGCTTCGGCTTCGGCTTTCGGTGTTTTTCGTTTTTTTTTCCCCTCATTTTTTCCCCCTCCCAGACCAGAGGTTCGATGTACTGTAAATAGGTGATAGTATTCCTCGCAGATATGCACGGTACATGCACGGTGCATGCACGACGAATTATCAGGCTGTTCCTTCCATGGGAGAAATCAGTGTCTACGGGGTATTTTTCCTGGTGTTTGTGCTGGTTCAATGTGTGAGATCAGAGCAGCAGGGATCTCGCGATGCGCTGCCTGCTACCGGTAGGAATGGACGGACTGATCTGTTGAGTGAGTCTCTGGAGGGATGGTGAGTAATTACTCCCAAGGCAATTCTGGGTGTAAAGGTGTATCATCAGAACTACATTGTTAAGCTCATAGTGGGAGAAGCTCATCGCTGTGCTACTAAAATCCTGTCAGTACGCTGCCTTCACAACTCCAAGGCCGAGATCGCTGCGTTGTTTCCATAACCAAGACGAAGAACGTTGACAATGCATATCAGGTTTATTCGTAGGTTAGTCTTGCTATCAGGCGTTAGCGATTACCGACAGGAGCCTGTATAATGGCTTGCAACGCTGACAGCTGCTATCCTTGCCAAGCGCCATGTCACATTGCACACACAAAAAGGCAAAAAGTCGTTCAGAGTAGTCATCGTTTCATATAAAATTGAATGGTAGTGACCCAAACATCTGCCAGTTTACAGGTCTCCCGGTTTTAATATCATCAAAAGTGATCGTAGTCCACCAATATCCCCTTGCCCCAGTTTCGATACTTCTAGTGTCCGTGCCAATCCGCACACAGACTATCCCCAGTGGCGATTTTCTTCTCTCAACTGGCTCTTCAGACTGCCGTCATCATCGTAGCCTATTTGCATGCTGCCGCTCCTGCGCTCCGTTGCGAGAGCCTCGCAAGTACGTGGTCTGGTAGTGGACGGACTCGTTTGATGGTTTCGATAAGCCGCCAGGGTGTAAGGCTACATGCAAGGGTTCAGGCTCCATCTTAATGTCATCTCAACCGTTCGATCTGTGAACCGGCAAAAGACCAGGCCATTATCTTCGACTTGAGCGTCGAATCAGCCTCAAATAATGTTCTGTCTGGGGTGTTCATTCCATTCAAAAGGTCTTGGATATGACGCTTATGGAATGGAGGTGATATTTGCGCTCGACGATGAAAGCGGCACAGCTGACTGCCAGCGCAGTGAGTAGGCTCATGAAGGCAGCGTGGCTAGTCGAGCTCTTTCTCATGCGCAGCCATTCAGTCATGCCGATTCTGTCAACCGAGAAACGTGGCGATAAAGTACCGCGTTTCCTCGCTGACAGGTTGCACTGTAAATCCCCACGAGCCTTACCGCTGACGGGCAGGTATCGAGTCCGTAGAGACATGGTGAGTTAAATCAGTTAACGTTCTACCCGATCTGGTAGTAGAAATGGTGTCTGTGTTTCAGGTAATGCTAGGGCTCCACTGTTGTTGAAATTTTCTAGTCGCAAACCACACCCGCCCGTTCACCATGTAGAGTCGACAGCGCAACGGGTAGACGAGTCCATGAGAATGCGGATGTTGAGTGCCACAAGACAAGTGAGGTGCAAGTTTTCCGGATATCCCGTAAACCGGCTTAGAGGCACGCGAGCGAGATCAGAAGGATGCGAGGAAAAGTAAGGGATGATATTGAAGAACGAAGATGCTTGGTCGAATCCACCCCTTCGGATCATCCGGTTACACCCCACCATTTACATTGCGTGCAGGGTAAGGTGAAGTCGACACTTGGGTTATCTATCTATTGGACAAATCTGGTATTTCTTTCATGATGGCATTTGCTCAACGTGACAGTCGCCTCTCTACGCAGCAAACATCGGACGAATTTTGGACGTACTCCACAGTACCTGAATTCTCCACTCTGTCAGCAACGGAACTGCCAGTATCATACAGGGTACCGGTACATCGAATTTCGCAGCCAGTTGTTCTCGACACCCCAACGCGCGCCCAAGTTAGCGTAGATGCACTGGTCCAGCCTTTCATGCTCTAAAGAGCTGCAGTGTAACGACCTAAATTTCCGACCATTGGCGGAATGGCGTTCTTTTCGAAAGGGCCAGAGGGTATTCCATTCTTTCACCACCAGTGGAGCCAGCCCGAGCCCGGCAAGGACTACGTCCCTCCAGACGGTCAGCATACCGGTATTGTACAGCAGACTAGAAAGAAGGCACCAGTGTCTGCGTGGAAGCTGAGAGCAGCATTCGAGTAGTAAAACGTCTTTTTACCGTACTACTGGGTTGTGCCCTTGTCATGTTCTCGGCGTCTGAAATTCTTTGTTGCCCACTTGGAAGTTGCAAGGGCAGGAGAAGTGATGACCTGCTGCTAGGTTGATCCAATTGGACCAGCATGAAGAGAAGCTACCAGGAATCAATCGCAGTGTGCGGCGGAACGTTGCTGTATGCCACAGAGTTCAGTACTTCGGCCACTGCCCAGTGTCTTGGAGGTCTCATGTCACTTTCGGTACGAAGGCATTCTTGTTGGGTAGGTGGTAGATACTGGCAAAGCACATGGTGTCGTCGAACCGGATGAGATACATAAGCGGAAGAAGGATCAGACATGTGAAGAGAACCATTCCAACACCCGTCGTCCTCTCCCTTTCGCCAAGCTGTTCTTATAAATAAAAAAAGCAGGCCTGCAGCTCGAAGAAGCCTTGTCATCTCTGCAGTCAGTTGATGTGCCATACACAGACGTTCGCCTTGGAAACACACGACGCGAATGGTCATTCTAACTCGAATCTCGTCCGAGATCTATCGGACTGCTTTCGTTACAACAACACGAGTTTGTGGCCAGCGATTCTGGGCATTGGCTGATGACTGACATCCCTCACTTTCCCTTCGGAAAACTTTTACAGATCGCAATGAAACATAGAAACAGCACCCCGACGCGACGACACGCCACCATGCGTACAAGTCACTTGGGCCCCGTGCATGCGATGATTATCGTTTTCTATCTCGCTCTGCTTCTCACCCAAGTCGGCGCAACACTTATGGACCGCGTGAGAGGCTGGGTCGGTCCAATCAGGCATGGCGGCAAGGGAACAAACGAACATGGATTGGGATCCGGCGATGTGACAACGCCTTCGTTTAGCTTGGGAGAGCCAGGCGTCGTCGCCGAAGCAAGCAAAACCACGGAGCTGACCTCACAAGATGTCAACCATCTCCTCCATGATCCCATACAAGGGAAACGCCCAATAAACGAGAAAATATTCGAGCTGATAGGCCTCTCTGATGAGGAAATGAAACTCAATCGGGATAGCTTCTTCTATTCCAAAAGTCCCGGCAAATCCGATGTCGATTTCGGGATTGCACCAAATATCGTCACGATCCCGAAACTTAGTGAGGGGACTAGTGAGAAGGCAAAGCAAATCACCGCAGTAGCCAGAATTGTGGAAATGCTTTTCAGCAAGCACAACGGAGACGTCTTTCTGGTCACCTTTAACCAAAAAGACAAAAACTCGGTACTGTTAATTCACCACCTGGGCATGGCCAAGGAGAAAATCGGGCTAAATCCTCTTTTCGATGTTCCAACCGATTTTCTCGAAAAGAATATGTGGAAGAACCAAGCTTTAATTATGGAAGGCATGCGAAATATTGTTAAAGGCATATTTCCGAGAGGCAAACCTGTCTTGGAGAAAGGCGTGCTTAAGGCCGGCATCCTGGAGGGCGACAGCTTCATGGGGTACGGAGAGCAGGAACAAAGCTCTTCTCTCCAAGGGAAATTTCAGCTCATGCTGGCTGTAAAGATTAACAAGGATGGGCTGCCATATGGAGAAGTCTCGCAGAAATTACGTGAGATGGTAGTTATGGAGGCTCAAATCAAGCGCGAGAAGAAAAATGCGGAAAAAGTACGAAAACACGAAGGGCAGCTTATCACAGAAGTGTTGGAACAAAATCCGGAGATACCTGGAGGAATTAAAGCGCTTTACAAATCACTCCAGCGTTAGTAAGATGGCTTTGGTCGCCGACAAAGTCCTAGATGTGTCTGAACATGAGCCCAGAGAATGTTTTCAGACCATAATTCATGCTATATAGTAAAATAGAATGCAGTTATGCCTACCTGTTGCAGTCCACATAAACCAAGAACGCTATAGAGTAGTATTAAAACTGTTTGCTTTCATCCACTTGTTTGCTATAATCCCGCAACCGATGAACCCCATCGATCTTTCTCGCCCATATTTTTCCTTAGAGGACCGAGACAGAGTAGTTTTGGGGGGGTTGCTCTCGAGGCACGGCTTTCCACGACAGAATATCTCGCTAGCATCGGATAACAGCGCAGAGACTACATGGTGGAATCGTAGGGCCCCCTTCTTGTGGCAGCTTAGGTGATTACTGCAAGAGATTATGCACACGGGCAGACGACGAGTAGCAGAGGAGAGCAGCTGCTCGGCGTCTTCAAGTCACTTGCCAGGGATTTCTAGAATGACATGCGACAACCGGTGGCCAACACGCATTTCTCAGACCAGCGAACACCTCAATGCTACCATGTACCGCTCTATCTCCAAGTCATTTGTCTCCAGTGCTTGCAACTATGCCTGTTCCTTGGTTGGTTCTGTTTCTTCCTATCGTCGATGCTGTGCGACCACCAATTCACCCCGGAGGAGTTAGCAGAGATCATGAGCACGTGGGGGAAGGAGGAGAAGCAATAAAGCGGACAGATATGGTATCTACATATGAGCTACTTCTCCCCGAAATCGAAGGCTTTGCTAATGGTGGCAAGGGCCTCGAACACTCTCATACACCCGAAAAAAGAAAGACCCCTTCACTGAGCTGGAAGCCATTTTCAGCTTGCTAGATGAGAGCACTTTATTGATCAACCCGGATCAATCTTACGCTCGGGTGGTGAGTAATGACGAAAAGGAATGGGGCTATATACACGGTCCCAATCTCATCGCCTTGTTTACGAGAAGTGTTTTATTGCAGCCAGTCAGATCACGTTTCTCCTGGCTGAAGCCTAACCCAGAGAAAAGAGTTCAATAGAATCAAGAAAAGTTGATTAATGCCTTCCAACTTTACGCTCAGGACATCACTGAAGAGTCACCGATGCGTACTCGAGATGATAGTGTGAAGACTCAATGGTTGGGCCAATCTTCGTTTAATTGTTGTAGCACGAGGCGCAAGAAGAGAGAGAAGACCAGAGGTCTTCGGTCCGCTAGCTAGTCTATTATACAAAACGGGTGGCTGCCTAAGTGGGTCCCAGTCCCGGGCGACAACCCTCACAGATAGCGCATATATTGGATAAGGCTTTTGGTATTCACAGATCTGAAATATCCAGCATAAAACACTATGTTAGCCAACAGAAATCCAACGGACTAGAAGGGCAAGCAATCGAAATCAATTAGAATAAACCTATTGGAAATATGATGTTTGTCGTAGAACTCAAAGAGATAGGGCTGGTTCAGGGACAGAGTTCAACAATTCCTCCAGAAGTGCTGAAGAAATCGTCAAGTGGAATGGGACCATTTCCCGATAAGCTGAGGCCTGATGAGAGCAACACAGAATATGAGAAAGGGCGGAGAGGCAACCCGAGTATAAATTTAAAAGGGAAAGGAATAGCTGCGGAGTTCGTGGAAGGAGACGCACCGGCGAGGGATTCAAACATAGAATACCCAAACAAAGTGAGATTTCAAGACCTTGAGGACGGTGAACCCGGGCCCAGTCGCCATCCAGACTAGGGGCGTCCGGAAGAAAGAGTGTGTTATTGCCCGTCTTCACCCGTGGGTCTTGCATTTTGGAGTCTCGAGAATGTAGGTATGAAGCCACTTGGACTTCGAAGAACTTTCGAGATCTCATAGACGTAATAGAACCATGCTTCAACATTTTCGTTGGTACTGTTGCCACGAAGGCATGAAAAGTATATACTTAGCATTGGCGTACACTTGGTTGCATGAAATTTACCGATAGTTGCAAGGTAGTAGTCAACCCAAAAGGTGAGAGAGACAGAGAGAGAGAGAGAAAGGGAGGGCATGGGAGACTCCTCAAACTCCCGGGAGCCCAGGATGGAAGGTAATGACATGCTCTAACTTCGCTCTCTATTCAGTTTAGTGCCGGGTCGGATAGTCCTGGAATGAACTTTCCATGGGGGCTCTTGACCTAATTAAATTCGATTTCCACTATCATGCAGAGGCCACATGCATCTCGCCTGTTGTTCCATTGTTTACAGGATCCAGATCCCCTTGATCTTACAAGGCTGGCTGGTACAATAGATCTGCTGCGTTGGGGTTCGCTTACATGCCCCGCAGCGGCGCTCGTGCAAAAGCTGAGGCGAGTATATACATGCCGCGCCTAACAATCACGCGCAACCACCTTATTCCCTGGGACAATGGAGTTTGGTGAGAGTAGAGGCTTCATGTGGTGCCCTTATCCATTGTCTTTGACTGGCCTCGACCGGGTAAAACGACAACTTAGTGTGGTAAGTCGGCATTCTCATGATCTTTTCATTCACGGATGAGGACATCAAACTATAGTAGTTTCTATGTTAAGCTGCCAAATATTATAGAAGGCTAGGGAAGCCGACATTTGTGAAGTTTTTTCTTGGAGGCTAAATACTGTACCCGCCGAAACATTCGCCGTCTTCCCTTGGTACGCCTTGCG
>JAOYMO020422769.1:0-24635 GCA_025802455.2 Iodosphaeria phyllophila | reverse complement strand
CCCCCCCCCCAAATAAGTGACTGAAACAATTGTTGAATTTTTCCTCTCAGACCAGTGATGGGACGTATGATTGTGTTTATATCTACATAGCTAAAGCAACTATCTGTTACTACCGCATTCTTGCCCCAATCTGGACCCCTCGCTCATCGCGCGTGCAATGAATAGAGAATGAGTCGAGCAACTCTGTTTCTCTTCTGATTTTCGTTGCAAAAGCGTCGTAGTACTAGGCAGGCGCTCCCCTTCAAGCAATATCTTGAATAGCACAGCATTACTGTCAGAATGGTCTCACAGATAAAGATCATACGTACGAAAGTGGTGGTGCAAAAGATGATCAATCAGAAGTAGAAGCCGAAGCTAGCTATCGTGGTCTATCTACTTATATCGTGTGCGTTAGGCAACCGCAGTTGCCTACGCAACCGGACCCACCATCCTTTTGCTGTTCCCTAGTTCCACAACCACTTTTCGCCACTCTACGCACGACGTGTCCTGAATTATTACTAGTCCAAGGACCAGTGCCTTCTTGTCAATACATGATGCGGTAGAAAATAGCGCCATGGATATCTCTAGAATATTTCCGCTATTGAGGCTCTGGGCGTTGTATTCTACATGGCAAGCTATTTGGAGAAGTCACTGGAATTGACGGTTAAGTACGTACAATACCGACATCTTGTGCTAGTAATAGCTCAAAAATGCAGAATCACTCTTGGCAACATCATGAGTAGTACAGTAGATCGCATGGATTCATTATCATGAGGTTGGTCAACCGGCCTACTGTCTGGTAGCTCTCCTCATCCACATGCGGACAGGCCCGGTCCGTTCGCCCTTGCAACGTGGACAACCAGAGCCGAGAAACACCTTCTATTGAGATCCCCGAGTCAATCAGCGGTACTGATAGGAGAGGGTCTTCGATGTCTTCATAGATTCAAGTTTTGCGTGCTCGCTGATACGGTGAGCTCGAGACCCTCCACTATGGACGATTCCGATTGTTCTCAACCGAGATTCTGGTCTTCCATAGATCCTAGTACAAAGCATCTAATTTCCAATATATATCTACTCTCTTCATTCTTCAATTCAGACACTAGCCTTGAGCAAGATATCTAACGAGAGAGTTAAGCCCTACTGATTTGTAGGTCGCCCCGTGTAGTGATGAGCATGTTCAGCCACACACTTCCTAAGCCCTAGGTTATTACGTATTGAAACTAACGCTGCCGGTGATTGCAAACTATCCACGGCTCGCAAGATTGACATGTCTTTATGTTATAACTAGGCAACGATGGTGGGTGAAGCTGCAAGAGGCAGCGACGGTTGCAATAGGCAACCATGGTAGATAAAAGGGTGCACGATGCACCGAGTGTGCAATTAGCTTCCTTCTCTTCATCGATCCCACTTCAATACCAACCTCTTGCCACTCTATGCATATGCATTAGTTTTAGCGAAGCCAACACTTTACCGGTACTTTGACAACAACGGATAATGAAGAGTGGCTCGCATAGCCTGGATGTGTTCTCTGGGTGTATTATTGACCTGTCCCACACTCAGAGACAATGTTACGCACCAAACTCAATTCATTAGCACGCGATAAATGGACAGAGCATTCTATCATGGGCCAGAACCACATCAAGAGTTCGTGGTCCTGATCCGGAGCCTTGTGAGCCGCTTTTTGGCCTCTGTTATTATCAAGGTGTTGGAATCAATAGAGCCAGACATGCAACGGATACTGACTAGCTGCTCACGTGATCGGTACGTGGCTAGAGAATAGTTGTCCTCATCCGCAAGGACTATGCTACAAGGCGAGGCGGTGGAACGTGCATTTACAGGGACAGCCCAACGTATCTCACCCCGTGACCAGAAGCAAGGAGTTCCCTGGTAATGTAGACAGTACGCGAGATGCGTGATAGTTATAGTATCCAGTACTGTGGTTGTTGGCGTAATTTTTTATCCCTGTTTTGTACGTACAGGGGCCCCGCACCCCTGCACCACAAAGTAAAATTTCTCTTCCTACGCAATCATCGCTAACGCCATCATTGTCGTGTAGTATTTACTACAGCAAGATGACTGGTTGCAATTTGCTTGTGAGTATAAAAGAGAGCCTTCTCAGATGTTGCTATAGCATTACTGCAACAGTGAGGGCGTTGGCGATAATTGCGTAGGAAGAGGAATTTTACTTTGTGGTGCAGGGGTGCGGGGGCCCCTGTATGTACAAAACAGGGATAAAAAATTACGCCAGCAACCACAGTGCAAGCAATATAGGCGTTTTTCCACCCAAGGTCAAGATACCGATACCGATACCGGTGTGATAGTCAAGACCTTTCCCGCTCAGCGGGTACAACGGTTAGCGGCGGTTAGCGGCGGTTAGCGGCGGTCAGTGGCTTGAGCCTCAGCCTAACCTTTACTGTTGACAATGCAAAAAAAAGCATTCCCACCTTATCTCCTCCATCCGTACGGCATTGCATGGAGACAGGAGGACGACCAGGGTTCTGCTTTGCCCTCCTAGATGGGGTCGTGCGAAAGACAACTCTGTTAGCGTAGATAGTCTGCATTCGCACCATGAACAGGTTCTTCTAAGGGCGGGTTGGGGCACAGATGTATTGGCGGTGGCGCTATATTTCAACACCGTCCCCGAGCAGGACTGCTGTTCTGAGGCGTGACTTTGAATATACCAGTACAGCAAAACCCTTACTGTAGCGTGACATTGTGCCCCTTTTCCAAAACTCTGGTTAACTAGACAACGGTTTTGTGGAAGGTGATAATGTTCCCTCAAAAGATTTTAAATTGTTCAAACCTATGGGAAAACACCTAATTGCTCATATATTCGATACTATCCCTCACACACACCTGTGTACTGTGTACTACTGACTACATTGCAAGGAATTATGATCACAGGGTGCGATACATCCTGGAATCCTTATTGACGCGCATTCCGCGGTCTTGCCATGTACCTCCCCACTTGTAGCAGATACTAGCTAGCCCCTGCAATGTACCGCCCACGTGCATGCTGGGCAGATAAGTGTGCTTTCGTGTACACTCCTAGACACGGGACTCGTGGCAGTTGGAAGCCTTCTGTGAAGCTTCTGCAAATGTCTAGTAAGTCGTTGTGTCTGGAATGATTCTTGATTGACTTCTCTACGAATCTATCTACCAAATAAGACTTAATATCTCATACGACGTCTGATACATCGTCTGTTACACGTTGTGCCCCTTTACATTGCTCGTGCCGCTTACTTAAGCGTAGCGGCTTACATAAGCGTGGATCTCCAGGATCCACATAAGTGGGGCCAGTACCTTCGACATAGTACATGATCAACTCCACTGATTCCAGCAAAAGTCACGGAGGTACTGTGGCAAGAGAAATCGAAATCGCTGCTCGGGACAGCGATTAGAAAGTACTAACACTTTGTCCTGTTTCCTAGAAGACGGAAAACGAGTTTGAATACTACATACTACGTACTGTATGAATTGACGATTTTGATGCTCATCTCCCACTCACTTTCTGCCGCTGGAGTACGAAGGACGGAGTGGAGGTGGCAGAGATCCGCCTGATGGTCGGCCTGCCGATCTCGGAAGAGGAGGTCCGCCAATTTTGATCGGACTTTCCTGAAGGGGTGGGCTGAACCGAAGACAGCGAACATGTGGGATGCCAGTCGGGCAGCGCTAGAAATAGAATAGACGGTTCTTCAGGATTGAGGCTGAGAGAAATGTCCGTTCTATATCTGGCGCTGCCTGCTAGTGATGTTGGTAAAAAAGAAAAGAAAAGAGAAGGAAGACGTTCGGTTCCCTGCACAGAGCCCACAGTGGTGTAATGATCCACTGTGTACTGTGGTGGGAGGACAAAATATTACACCCGCATACGATATTCTGTGGGGGATTTGTGGGGGTCCAGCAGCCCCGTGGGGAAAGACAGATCTCTTTTTCTTTTTTGCCAACGAGTCTTGGAGCCTACCACAGTACAAGCCTACGAGGCAGGCAAGTGGCATACACAAGCGATGAGGGAGAAAGATAATAGGAATAGCTTCTAACTGCTCAATGGAGAAATTACCAAAGCCTTCAACTACTGTGATGTCGTGATGTTTGTCTCGTAGACTAGGCTCGTAGGCTCAAAGAAAAAAGGATCTTTTTGTAGTGCGGGGCTGTCAGACCCGCATGGACCCGCATGAACCCGCATGGAGTACTGTATGCGGGTGTAATATTTTGCCCTCCCACCACAGTAGATCATTGTGAATCTATAAACAGGGTTCTCCATGGCGGCCGTCAACACCAGTGAACAGTCTCACATGCGGCATCCAACCTCCCCGGCTTACCATGTCTACTGCATGCAGGAAGCACCGTACCCCCCGTGGAACGACCCTGTAGTGAAACAGCAAAACCAAAGACGCCTTCACCAAAAGGCCCTCTGCCGCAATAATCACAACAAGTTAACCACGCTAGCTATAGTAAAGATAAGACCTGGAGAATATTTTCTATAGTCTAATTAATCACTCTAACCAATTTTTAGGCCTTGAATTATTGCCCTTAAGCGGGTACCTCCAGTGGGTTGGACGGGCTTGCTGTCAGATCCTGGAGCACTGCCATTTGGTCCTGCATTCAACTCCATGTCTGCATCTCGGCCCAGTAGTAACAGCCTTAGAAACCATCCACTTTCTAGCTGCTTGAGAGAGTGTAAAACCACTGTCAAATATACAGGAATGGTACTCTGCCCTTCGCTCTTCCAGCCATTCAGATTTACAAGGCACTGAGATGGTAGAATATGCGATAAAAAGAACGATGAAATTGAGGCTGTTCTAGGGCTGCAGCTCAAGCATGTTTAATTTCACAGAGCAGTACGTAACAGATAACTCTGACATTATGCTCCGCAGGAAAAGCACCAAGAAAGTACCTGGGTCCAAGATTAATTGAGCAGAACCAACATGCAGCTGACATGTGCCAAAATTGCACATCACCCGCTCAACATGTAGCTTTCTTGAATCCAATGCAAAAGACCTTTGCAAATGAAAAATTGAACGCTCGGCTTTCTAATAAGAAAAAAGGCAGGATCAGAGGACAAGATCTATGGTGGATTTGAGGAGGTGGAAAAGGTAGTGTTTTAGTGGTGGTCCTTTCCGTTCTGCTGTTTCACAAGAGGGTCGTTTCACTGTACGTCCTGATCTGGGGCGGGAAACCCTACTTCCTGCAGTAAAGAGCTAGCAACAATATGATGATAAGCTACGACGGTGTTTGCTTTGTAAACCAAACTGCCCCATTTATGAGAGCCATAAAGGGCGCAAAACGGTCCGGATCAAGTCATCAAACGCGGTGAGAATCCGCTGTGTGAATACCGGTACGGGAGGAAATCATTCAGCCGCAACACGAGCTGAGGATGGGATCAGGTTTCGGTCCATTTATTTACAGGAAGTCAAAACCTGACTCCATAAGAACGCCTCTCCCTTTTGCGCGAACAAATCAGTTGCTTTAGTGGGTCACATGTCAGGATCACGAGACCAGAGGAACGATGTAGATGGTATGTCACATGTTGATAGACTACGGCGTGGTTCATTCAGCAAGGTGAAGAACTGAACCAAGCCCTGTGAATCCTGTTCGGTTTCATTGCACTTTCCTGCACTCCGCAACAATAAGGTGTTGAGCTGCCAAGGTATTCTGCTGGAAGGAAAATATCCGTACCCTGTTTTCACCTTGGCTGCTGGGCCGATCTTGTCCGCATCTAATAGAAGATGCGTCAGGACAGAGCAACAAGCGGCCAGTGTACTTCAGCTCCCTAAATGCCATCACTTCACAGGACTCAATGCGAGCAGCCACATTGTATTCTAAGTGGGGCGACCACTCATACTTGTGTCTCTAGTTTGCCTTGCTGAAAAGCAGAATTGAAATCGAGGAGTGTGCTTGGCGATTAGTTCCGTGGAAAAACCAAGCGTTTCGCTGTTGGTTTCGTCCACCGTGGTGAATAGACGAAAGAGCGTAACGCCACCCTGTGAAGGCTTACGACGCAATAGTGACGGTGGCAACATTCTTGATGATTTGAATGTAGAAAGGTTCAAGCAAAGCTCCTCGATCCCGGCCTAGAATTTGGCATTTGGCCATGACTATCACCTCGCTGTGGCTCGAGTGCGCAGAATCTTACTGTCCGATGATATGGCATTCTTATGGTAAGTGTCCATGTTTTACCTTGCTGAAAACAGAATGGGTATTGATTGACTTTGCTAGCTTTTCTTTGCTGTGTAGCCATAGATTACATTGGAAGAAGTCACCACCGAGCCACGAATACGATGGTGAAGTTGGCAAAGCTCGATGTTCCAGGGCTCTTTGATGCCAAACTCCATCCAGTGCTGCTATCAGAAAATAGACACGGACTTCTTAGGCGTACGGTAAGATCTCAACTCATTGACTTTTACTAATTTATATCAAGAGACTTTTCGTTTCAGGGGGTGAAGCGGCTCGTCTTCATCGGGACATGCCCCAGTAGAAGTCCACGTATTAGTCGAAGCAGTCCTAGTTGAAGTGGGATTGTGGGAGTCAACACAAATTTCAATCGTGTTGTTCAAACTCAACAAACGCGCCCAGCCCCCATTTTAACACAAGTCTCCTTTCCTGACACCGGACCCCCAGCAGATTCCGAAGTTCACAGGGAAAGTCAGTCATGTTTATCGGGATATCGTTCTCATTCAGTCTAAATGTATGAAAATAAACACTGAGTACATCTCCGAGAAGAAGGACAAGAGCTTGACTAGCAACGGATGGACTGTTCTTGTTGAATTATATTCGCGTATCCACAAGAATAACAGGGAAAAGATGTGATAACCTGCTTAGCAAGTTCAATCAGTTATGAAGTTCACTGAAGTCTCTGTCAGTCGTATTTGATTGACCGGTCAATCAAATCGATGATACATCCGCGAAAGTCACCAACGAGCCATAGGCAGGAGTTGGCTATGTTTTCAGCCGGAACCCGATTGAAGTGTCGATAGCACCATGAAGATGCACGCGCCAGAATTCTTTTGTGGTGTGACATATCGGCAGGCATAGTCGTGGGTGCCATCCAATTAACCCCCGTTTGAATGCATCAAGATATCTTGACTTTTCTGTAAGAACACACTGAGTGCTGGGCTATGCGCTTGAGAAGCCTTGATTCATTAAGACGCAGAGCTTCCGCTTGTATGCACCGCCCGAGAAGCTCAAGGCTCAAGAGTCAAACTGCTCATTTCTGGTTTCAAAAACCTCAACTACATTATGATTGAGCGGTACCGGTGGTCACGCTTTCACTATCACTCTATAGTAGCTCTAAACGAAGCTATCATATCACACCTTGCTCCGACCGAGGGCGAAAATCGTGACGGAGGAAGGGCTAAGAAAAGGGGATAAGCTGATCTGAGTGAATAGATGGAAACGGACGCAGCTTGACTTTCATCGAGATCCACCGCCCGTAATAACGATATTTTCTTGGTTCAGGTTGAGTCGGGATTCAGACATTTGGAATAGGCCATAAGTTGGCTGACAAACATCCGTAAATTTCGGCAACCTAACAGTACCTCACTATAAGCAATTAAGAGAGTAACCGAGGCAGTAGTATTGGGGCTCTTGAAAGAGAAGAACCGGAAACAGGGAGTGGCGTCGTTGTTATCCCCCCTGGATAGTGTCTACTGATCCGATGGAGTGGTTTGGCCCTGGCCTAGAGTGGTGAAACCGATCATAGAATTAGACGTGTGGAGGATAGTCATAGTCAATGAACTTCTTGTTCAGCTCATGCCGAGAATTTGAGGTTCATGTCTTGTTTTCCGTCAGGTATGTTGCAGCTGCTGAAACCGATAGCTATCATGTCAAAACTCCATATTCCCCCCAGGTCGTATATCATAACCTTGATGACTTCCCTTCTACGAAACCTCGCTCATTCATTAGTGATTGATGATTTGCTTAGCTCCGAGATAAAGCTTGGTTCAGATAGGGTATAATAGAACATCCGAACCCCTAACTCCCTACTTGCACATAGTCCTTTCAACAGCTTCGGACTTGACGAGGAAAACAACAACAATTGTCCTACAGACTTCCCCCCGCCTCATTTGCTACTGGTAGCCATCGAGAGCAGGCCGAACATCCACCCCCGTTTCCCTCCACAATAGCTCGCTCAGATATGTACCATCGCGGAGATAAACCCAACCGCCGGTCGCCGTATCCTGCTTTGACTGCTGGTCTTCACTGATGACAATCCAGTCGTAGCGCTTGGGACCCGATTGAGGGGATGAGAGCCAGATCTGCTTGTTGGGTGGCTGTTTGTTGATGACGTAGTCGCCAGTTTCGGGAAATTTGACAGTCATAACACCAGCCTATGTGTTATGTGAGCTACTGTAGTTTAATAAATCTGAACTTCAGGTTAGATTTACACTATACTCAACATCAAATCGGCCTGACTTGTCTTGTTCTTCTTCGAACTTAGCAAGTAGGGTCTCGAGGAAATTGTCGGCAAGCTCATGATACTCCTTCTCCGATATGTTCGCTGGCTGAATATTCTTCAGCTCCTCAGGACCCAGGTACGACTGGAAACGAGGCGACGTCGAAAAGGCTCGATACATTCCAATGAGGGCGGCTGGCTTGAGAGATTGGTTGGCGCCAGCACCAAAATGGCCGGTACGCATGGCCGTCGCGCCTCGAACAGCTGGCTGTTTGCCTCGCAGTGCGCGATTAGCAAATCGGCCGAGCCGGGGAACCGTGATGCTGATGCGGTAGAACATCCTGAAGATGCGTGCGAATGTTTCGACTGCTCTCTTCTATTTGCCTGACCCAGACGTGGTGCAAAGCACTATGAAAGTAGTCCATGGATTGCCTTAGCAACGGGTGAAAGATTCTTTGACCCAGAGAATACTAACCTCAGACAAAGCGGGACATGAGAATTTGGAAGTAGGTTGACCTTCACGTGTACTCCAGCGCGCTGTACCGTATTCATTAGACTTCAATGAAGTCGACAAAAGCGTTGGAAAGACACCACGGGCTGATGCTGGTGGAGAAATGGGATGGTAATGGCTTCCCTCACATTGGCACGATTTTAGCTTGCAACCGCGAGCGTTGGTAGTCGCGAGCTCGCATGAACTTGGCAGGCACCGGCAGACTCGTTCCCGTCCCGACGAGCCGAGCCCCCGGGGATTTTGATACCGGTCAAACCCGGTAAGCGGCCCGGTGCGGGAGTCACCGCATTACTGGTGATGTGGTCCAAGCTCATAGCCCGCCTCGAATTGAGATATCGGAGCTGGCGATTACTGGTAGAAGAAACAACCCTCCCCCGCAGTAACCGATTCTGTAGAGAAATTTCGATCTTTTCGTATATCTATTAGAACGTACATTTCGATAGGTATCCTTCTCATTTTATGTATTTTTGGACAAACAATGGCTAGGGTCCCTTGAAACCCTTCATGCCCGCCAGAAATCATCATACAATCCCAATGTTCTGCACAGGATTCGCAGCAGCGCCAGTGATGAGCGTGCAATTTCCTACCATGAACCAAACTAAAACGTCAAACCCTTCGAATCATCTTTCCTTCTTGTCCCAGTCCCAGGCACAGGATGTGCGGGGACAAGGCTACACTAGGGACCATGACTCTCTCAGAGACAAGCCCTAGAAAAAGAAGCATTCATTCTCCGACAGCAACAAAGGCAGTGGAAATGAGACGTTTGTAGAGTAAGAGAGCCTTCCGTCCTTGTTGCGCTGCCATGACCCTTAAGACGACCTATCCATGTCTGGTATCAGTTTAGCAGTTTTGGGGGTACAGTGTGCCAAAATCACGAGACTGACTTCACAAATTGAAGATACATTGACTGGCTCTCAATCATTTCGGGCTCGAAGAGTATCATAACAGAGAGAATTGTAGACGGTTAGGTAGCTGATGCAAGAAGAAGACAGAATGGATTAGAAGGGTTGAGGGGGGGGGACCAAGAAGATGGGAGGAGGCTCGTATGAAATCACCATTTAAAATGAACGAGAGTGCGCGGAAAGAAATAGATAGGAGTGTGACTTATATTCGCATGAACAGCAATATTCCGATGAATTATCCTCACCCAGGCGCGCACGAGAGTGACCAAAGATGCGCAATATGCATCACCCCCCTCCTAACCTAGGAGGAAACACAGCGCTAAATCCATAGTGTACCCGATTCGCCTGGATATTTCCTGTGCTGTTCAACCTTTTCGGAACTTCATGTCATATCGCTACTCCGGGAGAATGGTGCGTCATTGAAAGTCCCAACAATCATAACAGTCCAATCGTTGGATGAGGGATGCTGCTGTACCATTCAATGAAGCTTTTGTCCATCAACATGATTGCCCCACACATCTCGTGGGTTGCGATGAGGTCTGTGCAACGGAGATAAGGCACAGCAACGCAAAAGAGCGTTCTTGATGCGCCATCTCATGTTCATGCGATAATTGCAATACCCGCAATACATTCACTGTAACTGGAGGAACCTTCGACCTGCTCAGCGACGCTAAGGATATCTCGATATATATTGCGTGGAGATCTGAGATACAACCTTTCCAAGCATGCCGTCCCCCTCTGCACCACTACTCCGTGCCAGCCACCGCCTGTCGGCTCTAAGAAACAGCAGTAGGAAAATCCGTGAGAGCGCAATTGCTAGCAGCTTCGAACAGACGGCCCTTCCTATTTATTACGGCGGCTATAAACTGAAGAAGACCTGGCCACCCGATTTCTCCAAGCTATCTCCTCAAGAGCAGCTCGGCTTCGAGAAGAAATACCATCGGCGGATGGTGATTGCCACAAGAACACCACGCTGGAATAAATTCATAGGCGTTTTGCAGGTGGTCGGGATATCTGGTATGAATTCCGTCTTCTACTTTGCGTATCTGGTAAAGGCGTGAGTGGTATGGTCATGACGCTAATTCGTCATGTTTTTAGGTATTGTAGTCTGGTCAGTTTTATTCATGGAGGCTCCGCCAGAGCAGGGGGCGAATCCATTTCAGGGAGTAAGCTATCCTGTCTGCACAACGACATATCGAGGTCCATTTTAACATGTTATATAGTTCAGGGATGCGTTCTGGGAATTTGTTGGATTCCCCGGGATCGGGAAGGCACCGGAGAGACCTCGAGTCCAGCGATAGACAGGCTTTGCAACCATCATGTACCACCAAACCAAGAAAAGGCGAAAACGGATGCTTGGCATATTTTTGAAATGGGGAAAATGATACCCGCTATATTGTAATAATCTGGAACAACCACGACAACGCACTTGTTATGGAACACAGCCCATCTATACCTACACGGACTAATAAAGCACCCTCACCAACGCCAAACGCCATCGCGATGTTTGACAAGGTCTATCTCCGCCCAAAGCTCACGTCTTACCGACTTGGCCATGCAAAATTTGCGCCCATTCCTAACCCAGCGCCGAGTCCCACACTCCTTGACTCATTCACCGGCCTCTTTGCGACGGTGCCTTGCGCTTTGACGCCCGCCACGATGCGTTCCAAGTTTGTCTCAATGACAACCCCACCGACGATCATCTCGCTGAGGGCTGCGTGCAGGGTCTCAAAGTTGAAGATGAGATCTAGCTCGCATACATTTTCGAAGAGTCTGTCGAGGGCTTCCACGTAAACCTGTATCAGGTCTAACAGCCCCAGGGGCGATTCAGTTGCCGTTGAAATGACGATGAAATAGAGTGTCGCGTAGTTGCGGTAGGTGACTAGTGAGGGAACGTCGCTATGCTGTTGTTGATCGGAGGCACCGGAGGAAGATGTGGAGTTCGAAGTGCCCGAGGCCGCGAGAAGGGGCGGGAGTGGGAGGAAGTTGCAGGCACCGTCCGGTCGATTCGACACGAGCGTGAATATCTCCGAAATGAGCCGTTGTTGGATGCTTGTCTCCTGAATACCCACGACAGCCAATCAGCTAGAGAACCAAGTGGGCAGGGAAGTGGTGCTTATCTCCCATCGCACATACTAGTTGAGTGTAGAATTTGGTCAGGCGGGGCTGGCCTTGACCATTGAAGACCAGCACAGCATTGATCATGTCTGCGCCTTGTTTTCCGCAGCAGATATTACTTGACGACTACTGCTCCACGAACTGCTGATGAAGATAACAATTTGATGCTGTGTAGATTGTTGGAAACCATTCTCGAACGCAACCTAAAGACCGTATTGGCACCAATGAGAGCTTCATGCTTCATGACCCCACGTCCACCTGTCGAGCGTGTGTCTCCAGCTTTCAAGCTGCATTGCGCCCCCCCTTGTGCTACTCTTCCTATCACGCATTCTGCGCATATCAGCCTGGGATAATATTGATTCCCATCTTTTAAGGGAGCCACCACTCGTGAAATCCGAAGAACGACGGAGTTGCAAATTTTGGGAGTGACGTCGCATTCTGTTGCTGCAATAATATGCAGATATGCAGCTTTGGATGCGGGTAAATGCAATGAGAGTGGGGCTGTGCCTGCTGCCAAGCCCGCCTTTTCATGAAGCCTCCGCACAGATCAAGTGCATTGACCCCCTCGGAATTGCGCTGAGGTTTGCTTATTAAAACCCCCGGGTGACTCAACTGCCCACTTCCTCTTTTCTCCCACCTCGTCATTCTTCATCATTTTCCATCATCAAACGCAACAGAGACCTTCTTGAACAATAAGACGTTCTCAATTTTCCGCCTCCTTCTCCCAACGGAACCGCCGCTCGCCGTCACTTGGAGACGGCGTCGGTATAATCCCGCTCGCGGCAAACTCATCATCAGCACCGGCCTCCGCTGAGCGAGGCCATCCGCCACAATGCAACGTGCGAACTACATCATCATCGGGCTCCCTTCATGGGAACGCCAGCAGCGGACCAGCGCTTCATGCGCCGGCCACAGCGGCGCTTGCTCAACCACTTAGCTCTCTAATGCCCTGGGAGATTTCTGCGCTCGAGCCTGCAGATATCTCCCGGTATGGGCTGGACAGCTTTGGCTCACTGTCGACGGCGGACTGGCTTGCCGACAGACAGACCAGCATAGAAGAGACAAGTGGCGCAGACGATCCTTCGCTTGCGTTCGATCTGAATTTGGATCTAGGCAATGCTGGTGTGGTTCCAATGGGTACGTCCCTCATGGAACGTTCTACAACCACATTGGACCTTTCACACGTGTTGCAAACAGACGCTTTTGGTACGTTAGCAGGCGGAATGGCATATCAGTGAGACTGGTTGCTGACTCATGCGCAGAACAATTATTTTCCCAACACATTCAACAAGGCTTGATGATGGAAGCCAACAGCAGTCAAAACGCATCAGCCATGTTTCCGTGTTCCGTAGACTTCACACTGTTTCCTTCCACAACAGAACTATCCCCTCCATTATCTGTGGATCCATCTCCGCAATTGGCCCCAAAACCCTCATCCCAATCCAGCTCACCCAATGTGTCTCCACCGTTGCGAAACTCCCTTGAAGACTCGCAGGCTTGGCGCAATCGCAAACGGGGATCCCCCGACGATGAGCCCGAAGTGGTGCTAAAACGACAGAGGAACAATGCTGCAGCTCGTAAGTATCGCCAAAAGAAACTGGATCGGATTTCGGAGCTGGAGGCGGAATTGGGAGATATGAGGAAGGAACGTGATGACTTGCGGATTCGTTTGGCACGGCAGGAGGCGGAAGCTACTGCGCTGAAGAGCTTGCTGAAGAGGGATTGAATTATTCGGTTCCGGAAGTGGGTAGGGGTGGTTAAATCAGCATGTAGATCGGCTATTTCTCTTGGACTGGAATTGGAATTCTGTTTCCTGATATCAGGGCTTTTTGGACTTCGATCGTGAAGTGCATTGAACACTTAAAGTGGCATAGCGTAAACTGATATGCGTAGTTCTCCCTCCACTTGAAGGCTCAAGCAAAGCGATGATCCTTCAAATTCACAAGTGTCCAATTGTACCTCCATCCATGTCACCAATTAGAAATAGACCACACAACATGGAAGAATCCAGCATATACATGTTCTGCGTTTAGCAAACACCTTGTCTAAAGAACCGTCTCACAAGCTATCCTGATGTTGAGTTGCATCAATAACTGGAAATAATGAGAAATGTGCGGGCAACTGCCTCACATGGCTACATCAGCAGGTCCGTCACTCTAGTGGAGGTAGAAACCGGTGCCAACCCGTCCAAAACCACACGGCCTCCCTAAGCCTTGAAAAGAGCGAACACCGAGCTCGCCTTCCGCCGAAACGATGCTTGTTATGTAAACAGACACATGGTATGAATCCAGAGCCAGCACCTAGACATCGAGTCTTAACCAAGAGAAGTCTTCTTTTCCTGGTTTCCCATCACTAGCCGTGCCAGTGAGAGGAGAATGTGTCGCGGAATTAACCTTGGCTTCCCGGTTTCTAAATGATAGGTCTTGGCGCCTACGATTACCTGCTAGATCAAGAGGGGGCTGAATAGACGACTCCTGTTGGGGTTTGGCTGCATCATCTTGATGATCCGGTATCGGTGGATTTGGGTTGCGATCTTCAATGGGCATTCTCTTCACGCCTTGTAAGAGGTTCTCCATCGACGGCTGTCTACGTATCGTTCGTGGTGGGGATGGTTGCTTCTCATTGCTGGTCAGTACTCATGTCCTCATAATATCCGCATAGTGTGGCAACCAGGCCTTCTGGTGTAGCGGCACCCATATTTTGCAGTACCGCTTGGCGAGCAAGGATGAGTACGTCGCTATACAGGCTAACGGCCAAGGGATTCAACCTTCAATGCCTGACTAGTTCCCATCTAGGGACAAGCAAAAATGGAAAGCCAGCATACCGTATCGACTCCAACGCTAGACTCTTTGTCGCTCTCGACGGGGAGTGTAATGCTGCTGCTACTGCTACTGCGTGCAGCAGACTTAGATGGAGGCGCACCTGAGGCTTTCTTGGTTATAGTGTTGTCTATGACAGTTCTGGGAGGGTCAGTTTGTGCCGTGGTCGGATCCAGGCTTTCGCTAGGGGCCGGTTCTCTCAATGGCTTGGGCCCCCCATGAGAAATGGCGGGGCTCGGCCTCGCATCGACGAGATTCAAGGAGAGGAGGATATGGAAGAGGGCAAGAAACTTTTTAGACTGCATGATGGGTAAGATCGCGAGCTATCAACTGTTCATCAGCGAGCATGGAGACAACAGAAAACCGATCGCACTTGCAAGCTCTGAAACGTATCTTGCTGATGAAGATATTTGATGTATGCGACACAAATTTCGGTTACCTTCCCTACCGGGAAATGCACACCATGTGCTGGTGCATTTCTCGGTGAGGCGGGTTTGAGGAGATAAATAAATCGGCCCGGGATCTAGACGAGAATCACTGGAGGCTTCGGCGCTTTGCGGTACGGAGGCCGAGATAGCAGATCATCCAACAAGCAATGTGACCCGGCTGGTAGAAACCATGGGAATCGCAGATACCGTGGGCGGTTCTGGCATCATAACCCGTGGGATCTGTAGGTCCTGCATTCTGTGGTCGAAGCAAATCTCCTAGCCGTGCGTTGCTGAAGCAGAAAACATGCTGAGGGGAGGAACAGACAACCAAAGTTCAAGGCGAAATGCTCGGCAAAAAAAGCCTCGTATTGATTTAGCAGTTTCTATAGTCATCACACTATACCGACCTTTGCATGACGGTTTGAATAGGCACCTGCAAATCGATCACATCTGTACCACAAAAAAGAATGGAGGATCCCTATTTTGTGGGATTCTGCAGATGTTTCGGATCGAATAATTTTCCATCCTTTGTTTGGATTTGATAGATTTGGCAGTAGGCGATGGTAAGAAAAGGCCAAATGCGACTTAATTTTGACCCCTCACTGTACTACCGTAAGACCGGTGCGTTATCCTCGCTGAGCATTAGTCAAATGCAACATGCATGGCTTTGGAGATACAGCACTACCTTGCCGGCTTCCACATGGCCGCTGATATGCGCTCGCTAATCGTGGGTCCATTGGTTATGTCAGTATTCAGACCACAGCTCGACCTCCGAATTTAACTGATCTAGAGGCCTGACGAGATGGTGATCGGGTTCTCTAGATTATCTATGGGAGTTCTGTCGCCGATATTTACTCCCGTGCTGTCATGAAATTATGTAACCTCATATAGAAGACGGGCATGGGGATAGAAAAGTGAGTCAAGTCAAAAACAGGCCAGGGTTCGTCAGGGTTGATTCATGCGCCTGCCTTGCGCAGGCTTGAACGAAATTTGTTCAGTCTGAAAAAGATGATAACTACATTAAAACCCGGCCTCTTGATCATGCCGCTTATATTGCGTGAACGCCTTTATCATAATTGACTGATTAGCTACTAACGATATCTCACTAAGAATCAAACCCTTCACTCTTTTCTCGTCTTCTTTGGAGCTAGCGTTTTGACTCGTGGCTATCTCAAAAGTTGCTATAAAGCTACATAGAAATGAATAGGAGGAGAGATGATAGCAGTTCTAGTGTCAATAATAACTGCACGTATCCTGTCGTCGATCAAACCTAGTTTCTCGGAGTCCCAGCTACCATCGAAACGATGAACTTTCATCTTGGCTACAAGCTTCGTTGGAGGATTTCCTGCGGAGACGAAGGTCCTCTCTGACTTTCGACCAGAGACCGTGAGAGCGCTAAGCTTCCTTGCTTAAGGAAGGCTGCGGATTTACTCCCTCGTTCGCCTCCTCTTGAACGGTGGGCAGTCCTGAGGCTGATCTGGCTGATCTGGCTGATTTGGCTGATTTGGCTGACAAAGATCGGGAAACAGTGTTCGTAGTCAAGCTGTCTGATGGTTCGCCACGATAAGATTCCCCTTTGGACGCGGGTGATGAGCCAGATCGCTGGTCTCCGCTGAAGAACTGGGAGCTGGGAACCATATACCCCGACCTTGGCGGCGGGGACGCAGGTGGAATTCGATACGGTGAGCTTGATGGCGAGACCGCGGTGGAAGGGGTCGATTTCTTGACTCCCCTTCCCTCAGGGAGTGCAAAATCGGGATTCAAAGCAAGCACATTTTCCTCGTCATTGCTGAGGTTATCATTCGCTTCATTGTCACTGAAATCGGCCGATCTGCTCCGTCCGTAAGGATCCTCATATCCCTGATTCGGGCCCACCGACTTGTTCGTAAACACGGGCCTGGCACTCACGATGTGTGGTGAGAGAATTATTTGGAGGACGAAGAAAATCCTGGTTGGCTTCATTGTACCTAGTGAAGCTGCAACCTTGACTCTTGGGATATAGGGCAGGGATGTGTTAATTCTCAAGCGACAGAATCGACTGAAAAAAAATCTTAGTTCCGCTGGTCGTGTTGTCACTATCCCACAATTCAAACTAGCAAGCCGTGTTTGATCCAATCCAATTGCGCAATTGTGAACTGAATGAGCCGGTTTCCTGGTCGCAATGCAGACAGGGTTGGATGTGGTTAAAAGACTTTGAGAGAAGAGCCGGTCGATTACCTCGGAAAATAAAGTTTGAAAGTGGTCCTGTTTTGAAGAAAGGCCGGCTGTGTGGGTCATCTGGTAAATAGGATAGCTGATTCTTCATCTTTCGAGCAACCGCTAGTGTTATGGAGCGCTTAGGGTAGTACGTTCTCACGCATGAACCCCTCATAATCCCTCTAAGCCGATATTTGAAAACCCCATGACTGCAAGACAAGGCAAAGGATCATGAGTCAATCGCAGGTAGAGCAATTGAGAAAGGTAGGCAAAACACAGAAACACAATGAACGCTGGCTGTTGGCTGTTGGAGTGGTGATCTCAGCTCGCTGTTGGGCGGTTTAGGATAAATGGTTTCATCTTGGCATGGAGCGCATGCATCCCTCACAAAAAGCCCTCGGACGGACGAGAGCCGTGATCCTACAGGATCTCAAATCCCAATGGCTTTCAAATATTGAATTATTTTTTATGTACCAGCATCTCGAGGCAGGTGATAAAGGCGGTTGAAATTGCGATGTCACATGGAAATTCAATTAGTTCTTTCCACCACTTGAGAGTTTTATCGAGAAAAAGAATGAGCCGGGGTCGCATACGAAATACCGGTAGGTGAACAATGGCAAGCACTATTCGGAGACGGTGTGTCAGCGGTGTTGGCATGGTCCCGCCGCCCTATCATGATGTTCGTCTTCTCGAAGACATAAATCCGACTTTTGCATGCATACAGTGTTGCGCAGTTGCTAATTTTCAACCGCGAGATGTTGCGTGCAGGCGTCATGAACATCAACCTCCTTTAATTTGTAGAAGGCGGCTGTTTACTTCGCATCGATGTCTTCTGTCAAGTTTCGCGAATGATCAGCGCCGCTCGAATTGTTTACCATACCTAACCCAAGGCTGCCGAGCTTATGAATTCATCTTCATGTAGGAAGCATAGCAGATAAAAGTCTTTAGAAGCGACTGAAATATTCTCTGTTCATGAAAAGGGACAACACATTTACCTGGTTCGCCGTTTCCCATTCATCACGATTGCCAAGACATTTCTTGCTGTACTTGATGAGTTCCGCACTATTAAATTGCTTCTAGAAAAGCAGTGGAATATAGTGCATATTCTAGATGACCCTCCAAGACAATAAAGATAGCATGCCAGGATTTTGGTTCGTTGCAAGGTCAAGGGGAGCGGCATTTTGCTACCCTGACCATTTTTCTCGAATGTGGACAACTTGACGAAGCTAACCAATGGCCGTCTCCAACACCGAGATTTCCATAGGATCAGGTCAGGATTGTGGCAACTGTGTCGCGCTTGCCTAGGATGACCAGGCTGTTGGACTGTAGATAATATCCGTGACGGTGTTCACGTTGGAAGCCTCGGCAATCCTTTGCCACAAGGGAAAAAGGATGCCAAGTACTGTGCGCTGTATCTCACGTCATTCGCATCGCTGGAAGTCAGCATACGGCAGGAGACTCTGGTCATTCTCTGCAAGGATCTATCTCAATTAGCAGATTCCCTCGATTATGTACCGTTTCCTCCGAACCGGATACGTTCCGGAGCAGCCGCTCCCCAAGGGTTCTCTCGAATCTCGACGCTCGTTACGGCAGGTCGTGCAGGACATGTCCCCAGTTTGAACATCGATATTCCATGTGGACATCAGAAAATCCTGTAATTCCCATGGCAGTAATGCCTTCTTACAGGAGGGCACCTTGCCATCCTGATTACCGTTACATCAAGTTTCTACATCACGCAGTCTCGAGAAGCTATATAGGCTTTGGCGTCTTTCCGATAAGGGGGTCAACGGGAAGGAATCTAGTGTGCCTGTTGCACACTGTCTCATGTTTTCGTGCTATGCTACCTCAACCTCGATCCGAATCAACTCGCGAGCTCGCACTGTGGCTCAGGAAATCCGCGGTACTCGTAGGACAGTCGAAAGCGAGCTCGGGCCGACGCAGGTCCTTTCTTACTTCGTAGAACCATGCTTGAATTTTCACACGAGTGGGTTTCGTCAGTCATCAGTCTACCTATCTGTTATTGGTAGTTTAATGTCCACCTGTTTTCCTCACTGGACTTTCGCTACACATGTACGGTGTGTCGACGGATTTCGCTTCCTGTGTTGGACTAACCGAGCCTGAAACGTGGTTTTTCCTTGGTGACGCCGAGCTAAATGCAACCTCAGTATTGATGCCAGGGGGACTGCTCCTCTATCTTTCTGTCGTCAGCCGTATCTCCATCTCTCCGGAAGTTTGTCTGAAAAATGCAGCTGACGCGCACCTTTGGGATCAGCAGGCTCATCAGTGCTGCAATGAAGTCCAACCTTCTGTTTTTTCTGTGTTCATCGAGATCATAAAAGCCTACCCAGCATGCAGTCTGGCTACTCCTAGAGAATCTTCAATCCATTCTGATTTCATACAACAGCTCACTTGGACGAGGTGGGACTTTTAGCCCGTATCGGTACCTGCCAGACCGCTTCGAGGCCGGGCAGGTACCTCCTATTCTAGGCTTGAGAGAGCTGATCTCAAGGTGCCTAGTTTGACTTACAGTAAGTAAAGATGCAGAATGAAAAAACAAGGTTTCCTTGCCAAAGAATGCTCAATTTCAAGGCTTGGAATTTGTTAGGCCACCACAACCAATGCAAATGGCGATGTACATAGACTTATTCCAAACTAGTCGAACTTAAGCATATGTGTGTTTTATCAGTTTTGAATGAACACAGCAAAGCCAGCCCTACAAAAAGCGAGCGCAAGGTTCGACCCCACCAGCAAGTCGAAAATGCTGGTAGGGCAAACTGGAGTAAGCCGGAATGCTTGTGGTTTTTTTTATTTTGGCCAATAAGTCTCATGTACATAGCCATCTGCATTGGTCGTGGTGGCCTACTAAAATTTCAAGCCTTGAAATTGGGCATTCTTTGGTGAGAAAACCTTGTCTTTTCGTTCTGCGTCTTTACTTACTGTAGGTCAAACTAGGCTCAACAAAAAGAGGGAATTTAGTGGCTAGAATGGACAATTAAGCTACGAGGATCACAATGGTCCTACTGGCTTGGCAATTAGAAATGTTGACGTGTTGGAATTATCCACTGAGGTAGCCGTGTTTTAAGCAGTTGTTGTGTGTCTAGTGGCGCTCAGCTTGCCGTGGGGGAGGGGGGTATAGTTTCTAACGCTGAAGTTCCGTAGGGTCTGCAACAAGTCACCCGACCTGTCAACCACGCGCAAAACCAAATCTCATGTAATGGCCATGGTAGCCTTCCCTCTCAACAAGTGGGCAGTGGGGCAAAATCAATGTTCATCTCTATTCCATCGTATCGTATCTAGTCCGTAGTGCCGTTGCAGAAAAAAGACAACGTGATGCTTAGGCAGAACTGTGAATTCCTTTTCCGCGATCAACGTCATCAAACACACCAGTATCTATCTCAACATGCTATTGCCCGAGGATGTGGCATTTAATTCAGAGGGTATCGACCAATGTAGATTTCGTCTCAATACCTAATGAACTAGACGAGCCCCTCTTTCACAACACCCCCTCCCCCCTAAATAGACCTTCCATTTAGTTCCTGCTGAATGTGCGCATCTACTATACCTACAACCACCATCAGACATCCACTAACACTTCGTCGACCCAATTCATAAACCAGCATAATCCAAACAATGAATATCTAAATACATCGATCAATACGGTAGACATATATTGGTATACTGCTTCAATGTAAGCCGGGCCCTAGTCGCCCCAACCTCAAGCCAGTTCTTTCCTCAAGATAAAAAAAAAACAAAAAAGATGTAGTCTGGCTTCGCGAAGCTTCGTCCGCATCAATAATTCAGTATGTACAATACAATGAAGGAATCCGCCTCGATCCACACCAGTATCGATGAATGAAAGCCTGTCCCAGGCCATGCCGTTTCCGTTTCGTCCGCACATCCATCCATCCATCCATCGTTATACACAAGTAACATTGCTAGTCGTCCATGCCATGCCATGCCAACCTATCCCATTCCATTCCAATTCAAAGTCATGCCAGACGAAGTCTTCCTCCTCTTCGCACGAGACCAACTAACCAACCCCGATGGGATGCTCGCTCAGGGGTTCCCCTCGCCCTCGATAAGGTCCTCCATCGGGAACTCATCACCCTCTGTCGTAACGTCTTCAAACGCGTCCCCAAAATCATCCTCCTCTGGCGGGAAATCATCACCACCAGGCGCCAAGCCATTCATGCGCTCCCAGACCTCCTTACGAATCTTGTCATCTTTGGCCGTGCGCGCGCGCTCTACCTCCTCTACCCCGCCGCTCTTGTTCAGTCGGCCCTGTCCCACGAACTCCATAAGCTCCTTCTTAAGCGGATTCTCGCGACGGTTCGCCAGCTCCTTCTGACGCAGCTTCTCTGCCCGCTCAATCGCCTCCAGGCGGTCCTCGTGATTCGGCTGCAGCGCGCGCACTTCACCGAGCACACCCTCCTTTGCGGCCGATTGGTCCGCGCTGTTGCCTAGATTGACGAGGCCTTTGCTAAACTGACGGGCGCCGCCACCAGCAGCAGCGTTGCTGTTATCTTTCATCTGCTCCTTAGTAGCTTGCTCGACAAGAGCGAAGGTCTCGGATGCTTTTTCGAGGTCATCCTGCAGATCGACCATGAGGTCTTCCATGACCTTGAGTTCGTCGCGGCCCTGGCAGACATCTTCGAGTTCCTTCTCCCAGATCTTGGTCCATATGGGCTTCTCGGTCTTCATGTAGTTCTGGACTGTCTTGAGCTCCTTGGTGAGCATTTGGATGTCTTTCGACACGTCTTCGAGCTGGCGCGGCAAGGGCCGCACACCGCGATGCACGACATCCTTACGCAGATCTTCAATCAAATCTTGCAGGTCGTCCACCTTGGTAACTAAACGATCGGAATCCGAATTGAGTTGCTTGCGACCACCGTGAACGTAGGCATGCCCAGAGTTTCCCTCGACGTCAGGGACCGCGGCCTTAGCTGCAGCCACCTTAATATTGTTGGCTTTGCTGCGAAGGGCTGACATGGAACTCTGAACCTCAGTTTGGAAATTCGCATATGTTTGGCGCAGTACTGCCAGATCTCGTTTCAAACTTTGTACCTCACGTGATTGGCCCGAGCTTAGTTTCCCAGAGGGACCCGATGATTTGAGGCTCAAACTATCGAGGGCAGCTGGGGGTGCTGACGCTAGCCGGGCCATCTCCTTAGCTGTCTCGAGCTGGCGGTCTGATACCCTCTGCAGCGCAGCGCCCTGGTCGTCCACATTCTGCTTCACCTCGCCCACCGCCTTTTTGAGAAGGCTGAGACCATCATCGATATGGCGTTTGACCTCGTCCAAGGCCTCCACGTTTAGGACAAGAACAGTACGGTCCCTAATGTCCGCTAGATCTTCCAACTCATGACGAACGCCAGATACAGGGTCCTGGATATATATCTCGGGCAGATCTGCCCCATTGAGTGCCGTGTTCCAAGAGAACTTCTCAATAAAGGCGAGCTGGAGGCGGCCGATAGTCAAATCTGAATGCCCCCCGGGTAGGACAAACTTTTTTACTTTGGACTTATACTGAAGGAACAGCGTAAGATCTTTATCGAGGGGAGGAGTTTGGCCTGGTGAGTAATCGCCGTTCATCCGCTTTTCTGGTGGAGTGTGAGGAGGTTTGAGTTCTGTCGGCGGCTGGACTCGTTTCCGAGGGTCCCCTGAATCAACTGGCTCAGGTGGAAGCTCATGAATAGGGGGCATTTGTTTTGGTTTCTGATCCTTGAGGTCTTCTTCTGACCTCGCCATGGGGTAAGAGTGATCCAGTGGCCCCAAGATGGTAGCGCTCGTGCGGTACTTTCCATCTGGCGATGGACCACGGGGGCTGTCGGTTCGCGGGTGAGGCAAATCGATACTGGGGGCCAAGCTCTCCTCAGACAATTTGCTCGGAAGTCTGCCGGGAGACCCACCCTTGGAGCCATTACGTTCATGGCGCAAAGCTTCACGCAGCTGGACAGCACGCATGGATTCGCGTGCCTCACCACGACCTCGATTGGGAATGGGGGAGTTCTGCGACGGCAGCATGGGCACGCCATTGGTAGGCGCTCCCAAGTGTTTGGAAATCTGATATGCCGAGTACCGCCGTGAAGCACGCCTTTCCAGATCTCCGCCCCTTTGCAATGCTGCCAGGGCGCTTTGCTGAGATTTTGGTGGTGGCGGAGGCGGAAAAGCGTCGATGTTGATATCCATGTGACTGGTGCGAGAGCCACCGGAACTGGGCATAGGAAGGGGCGAGTCATTATCGGGATATGGAGGCGCAACAGGAATGCTCTGCATCGTGTTACTAGACATTGTAGATATATCTGTGCCTATGGAGGAATTCGTCTGATCCCGTTGGGTCAGTCGGCGGCTAGGCGATGCGTTTGATGCGCCGGATATCCTTGACGGTCCTGTTGACGGTGCCCCGGGTGCTCCAGGCCCAGAGCCCTCACGTTGCGCACTAGTATATCCATTTTCCAAACCCTCGTTGAGAAGTGTTGTCAGACCTGTGCTAGTGCTGCCTACTGTGCTATTGCTCATCGTCCGGTTAGGTACGTTAGAGGACCCCTCAGGTGAACCAGTTCCAGCCTCGCGATCTCTCGCTTGCTTTTGCCGTAGCTTTTGCTGTTTCCGCTTCAACCCATGCAAAAGGTTGATGATAATGTCCCTTATCCGCGGCAAATACTTCTCTAAGCTTTCGGTACTCGCCTCTTGGCTCAAAGTAGCCTCGAGAATATGTCTCAGTGATTCGGGCACGTTTCCCAGGTCAGACGTGTCCACGTTAATAGCGGTAAAAGCACGACATGCCATATTAAACTCATAGCCCAGTCTTACGTACACATCTGATACTTGCGTATCAGTGGCCGTCCCTTGCGACCATTGGGTCAGTGTTTCGAGCAACTGTTTCGTAGCCACTAGGAGATGTGTAACGCTCTTTTCAATTTGTGATAACGGCATATTTGCGCCATTCGCATTCTGTGACTGTAAATAAATTAGCGACTTGCGTTGACAGTTGGCGCGCGATATACCACTGAAGGGCCGAGCATTCTTAGGTAAAGATTTGCGCGGGAAGGCAAACATGATAGATGACGTGATGGATGACATGATAGAGCTGCATTTCTCGCAGTCGCATAATTGGATGTTGTGTTTTTTTCTAGCCACCGTAGAAAGAAGCATCCTATCAGACATCTCCATCCAAATAAAACAATTTTTAAAGGTTGTAGCACTCATCCCAGTGGTCAACATAGTTTGGGATTCCGCTAGATTTGAGTTCCGGAAACCTCATGTTGCAACCCCCCCCCCCCCCCGGCG
>JAOYMO020422768.1:0-56391 GCA_025802455.2 Iodosphaeria phyllophila | reverse complement strand
GATTTTTTGCGCAAAAGGGGAGCTTGATTGAATATGGGCAACACAAAGAAATAGTGGCAAAACTACCAGATATCACTTATCTTTATGAAAGCATACAGAGATGGGCTTTCTGTTGGGTACATAGTGTAAAGACAAGGTGTATCAGTCACATTGTTAGGTTCAGTACTGTGGTTGCTGGTGTAATTTTTCATCCCTGTTTTGTACGTATAGGGGTCTCCGCACACCACCACAAAGTAAAATTTCTCCTCCTACGCAATTATTGCCAACGCCCTCATTGTCGTATAGTAGTTACTATAGAAAGATAAATGGTTGCAATTTTCTTATGAGTATAAAAGAGAGGCTTTTCAGTTGTTGCTATAGCATTACTACGACAGTGAGGGCGTTGACGATGATTGCGTAGGAAGAGAAATTTTACTTTGTGGTGCAGGTGTGCGAGGACCCCTGTATGTACAAAACAGGGATACAAAATTACACCAGCAACCACAGTAGATATGATAGCTTTGGAGTTAGAGCAAGCCACACAAGTACATGAAAGGCGGGTCTAGTTGGGCCGCGGAGCGCCAAGAAGTCGGTGCACACCGTGTCCGGAGGCCTGTGTACCCTTCCCACACAAACTTCACCAACTTGCAACCCTTTCTCCTCCACATCTCGAAATTTAAAAGAGAGCATGGAAATCGACTCCTAGTGCTCTAAATAAGCGATTGCCGTGTTATTTACTTACTTGCAGGTGTTGTGGGGGACCCTTTAGTGTTGGAAAAAGGGTCTGAAATGGTCATGTTCTAGCATAATTGCACCATATCTTCGATGTTGATTCCAGCTATCCTCCACAGTCGGGTCCATTCACTATTCCTGCGCCTACGTGTCTGCTACGATCTTCCTACGGCTACATTTCACGTTATTGTATGCACATCGCGTCACCTTCATCACCTGTGTGTATGGTTACCACGGCCTACCCCGAGGTGTGCTTGAAGGGCTAGCTATTTAGAGTGGGTTCGACATAGCCACTGATCGACTACCGGCAATGAGTGGCCTCTGAGAAACTATCAGTTGGGGTACGGTAATTCCTGTGCTAGCCGTAATACTTGAACGCGAATGCGTCGATCGAAAGAAAAAAGGGTCGACTAGTCTCGTGATAGCTCCGTCATCTTGTCTGCGTAATTACCTCCTATTCCCTACTAATTGTACACTGTCATGAATAAATTTGCTTAACTCCCATGAATTAGTTTTGGTTCTTTGAGCAGGGGAATTACGACTGAAATGCCACGATGGCAATGGATTGGCACACATTGATCAATGCCTGGACGATAATGTAGTGGTGCTATCGGAGTACAAGCAGAGAAGGTCTGGAAGCGCCTAGTCTAGGACCACGAACAGATCATATCTATTGCTGACCCGACCAAACTCTCCGTAAAATATCCAAGGTGGCTCTTGGAGCCCGATATCGTGAGATGCGTTTTCGGCGAACCTCCATGTGGGGGGGATAGCATCCTAGTCAAGTCTGGCGACGAGATATACGTAGGGAAGAGATTGCATGATATGGCTAATGAGATTGAGTGCCACATCCGGATTGATGTGTAATGTCAATATATAAGTGTCCACTACAGTACTTATCGCCGTCACATTGTTGCACGAGCTAGCCAAGGGAACACTTGCTACGTGACACTCTTTTGAGACCTGTGGTCATGGATCTGGATAAGATGGTCTTACGGAATCTTTCACTTTGGGAGATCCCTAATTGTGTCGCCATCTGTGTTCGCCATATCCACTTCAAAGCTATCTCAGGCTAGGACAGCACTCGGATCGAATTATAGAGCAAGATTACCAATAATGAGTACGGTATGCCACCGCGCCTCCCGCAATTACGAGACGTTGCCAATAGCGATGGGCTAGAAATGGTAGCTCCTGAGCATCCAAGCCACTCAGCACCGCAACTAGACCCTTCGCTTTCGCTTCCAGAGGCAATACCACGCCCTTCACAGCATCTCCCGTACCGGTATGTGGAGAAGGAAAACGTGAACTACAATTGGCTGCCAATTGTATCAAGTCAGGCGCGATAGAAGAGGAAATACTCAGGACTAACCTGGTCCCGTTGGCTAATTGTGCTCGGCGGACTGGTGATCTGGGGAGTTGGCGTCGGCGTGGGAGCTGGGGTCGGAATATCGTCGTCAGGAGCAAATTCCCACGCGCCGGTTACGACATCGAACACAAGAGCGGGTACCCCGACATCAAGTCCCATAACTTCCGGTACGACGGGTCGAACAACTGCACCAAAGGGGTGGTGGACCTTTACCAAACGAGCGAAGGCACAAAATTTGCCAAATACTGCGGCATGGACTAGCCCATCGGCGGCAAGTCAGAGAACGAGACGGCCACGGTCCACAACGTCGAGCCCAACGCCCTCAAGTACTGTTTCGAGGCCTGCTTGCAGTATTGCGTGGATCGAAATACGGACCATTCTCGGGCCCAGGCCCGGTGCCGTGGGGTCGTTTATAGTGCAAATATAACAGGCATGTACGAGTTATACGGGGCGAACTGCTGGATGAAGGATACAGTCGGGCAGAATATCGAGGCGAGCGATAATCTTATGTCGGCTGCGGCCATAGTGTTCTTGACGTTTCCTGGGGCGCGATGATTGGGTTATGAAGGGTGTCGCCTGGACGAAAAGTCGATGTATACCCGTAGTCTTTACATTTTTGTGCTGGTCCCATGACGCAAGATTTGGTTGGTGATGCCGGGTAAATGTAATAGCGTGATCTCACCGCCCCGTTGGCGGTTCTGTAAGGGATGATTTCCATCGAAATCATTACCTTTCAGGAGAGAGGGACGAACCTACCTGCGGAGGACCTTCACTTGGTTTTTGACATAGTGAAGCTGATCAAGAAGACGAGGGGGCCGTACAAGCAGCTGGGAGCGGACGGCAGCAAGACTAGTAGCGTACTTTTAACCCGAGTCACCCAATGCCAGTATGCTTCGCTTCAATCTTGTTTTACGCCGCTGGAGTGTGTATAGCATGTGTAGGTATTCAAAGGGGCCCGAAGCACGAATAAGTCTACAAAAGTCTCTGATCACGTTAGGAGCGGCTTGTTCAAATGTGGACTGACTGTCAGGTTACACTCTGGGTTGTCCTAAATACCATCACCTGCCATACCCGTGTATTCAGCCTCCTCCACATGGTTGAACTTCCTGCGAGCGGTCCCCAAAGAGTTTTGGTAAAATTGAGGCCGATCCTGCCGCATAGGAGCTTTTGGCGTTTCTCTTGGATGCTTGCTACCTTTCGAAACTACGACCTATTTGCTCGGTAGCTTCCATCTGCAACTAGTGTGTGCGCAAGCACGATGTGATGCCGATAAGTTCTTAGGCACGCTGATATCTCAGGCCAGGTCAATGAAAACGATACTCAACTGAAGTCGTGCGATGAGAAGGGAAACAGCGACGCATTAGGATGGAGTAGACGATTTAAATGAGGCCAAGTCCATCGGTATTCCGAGCAGCGTGACACAAGCACACCTAGATTGGACTTCATGTTCGCACAGCTCCTTCCAACCGAACTGCAAAGAGTGCGTTCTAAACCCCCCGAATCGGAGTCTGGAAAAGAGACTTCTGCCAGCGGCGGGGAGTTCGTAGCGGCTCGCAATTGTACCTTCTAGGACTTTTTCTCAATGCAGATAGGGGAGACCTACCCATGGGAGAGGCATGTAATTGTGGCCGAGCTAAAGTTCTATATCATCCTTCATAAGGGTGACTCCCCATGGTTTGACATTGGAGTACAAAGGGACGGCACAAAATTGGATTTTGACGCTGTACGAAGTACAGTAGCTCTTGATTCCCCTGGAAGAACCGTGGTGCTGCGGCTGATGATACTCACTCGAAAGGGCAATTGTTTTTATTTATTTGGCGGTGCCACCGCATTTCTGAAAAGTTGACGGCGCGGCTGCTCTGAACAGCATTTCAGAAATTTTCTCGGAACTTCCATATGCACGCCGTGATGTTTGGCTGCTCACGGCATGGGGGGGGGGCAACAGAACTCAACTGGATAATAATGGGTTTCTTGGCTTATTATTTGAAGACCCATGGAAACTGAAAATAGCATGACAATTTTGACCCTCAATTATGATGCCCCGCTGCTTCACTTTGTACAGTACAGTACCCACCTAAAATGTGCGAAGCCATTGATGATTTGGGGGAAAGTGACTGCTACAATTAGTCTCAATCCACTAGCGGGAAGGGAGTATTACTGTGTTCTTCCCTGGACGTATGATATTGGCGGCTTTTGATAAGTAAAGAGTAAATCCGGGGGGCAGAACACACCTAGAAAGCACCATACCGCACACTGGACCTGTGCTTGGTTGGTGTATTGATCGCATGTATGAGATGGCTTGATAAAAGTGCATGATCAAGATCGAATCGACTCCACACTCCAGCTCTGAACCCTGTCACGAGCATCTGGACGGCCCGAACCTTTCCTTACAGTAGTCTCCTCCTTCATTCAAATCGGGAAACAGGGCTGCAAAGCTTTTCCAATGCGTACCAATACCACTGCCGGTAGACCAGTGTGCGACAGTTACCAGTAATACTAGAGACTCTCTGTTGGCTTCTTCCGTGACCGTGATACTGGATCTAGCTTTGGTCAGCAATTCACAGGCTCTCTACACGCGAAAATCCGCACGGTAGACACAAGCAGTAGACTTCAAATTTAGCTCCTAGACTATTGCCCGAATAAGAAGACGATTACGACTAGGATAGCGACTAGAAACAACATAGCATGGCGGAGGCAGTTTTTGAAATTCGCATCTATTTTATGAAGTAGGTTAGCCTGCCGGTCAATACCAGACATCGACTTGCGCTTCTCCTCAGTCCTGATTCACACAACCATTGATGGCTCGCGGACCGAAAAGTTACCGTATTCGCCGACATCATTGAAGGTGCATCAGTTGCATCGCGCGCCGTCGTCCGTGCCTACACAGCAGTAGCTCGAAAGCCGCGGCGACTATCCGTTCGTGGCGTTCCGCGCGGAACTACCGTATCGCAAGCCAGGTTGGGCTTGGGTCGTGTTGCGCTCCTAGATTTGCTTCTTGCTGTTATCACGACTCGCGCAACCGAAGATATCTCGTGATTTGCTGGCAGTGATCCTCGATGCTGATACTCCGATTGTAGCCCTCCCGACAACTCAATCATTGGCTGCGCTGCGGGCTCCTCAGCTTTATCCAGCAGACCAGACCGGACGACGTACGCGCTCGCCCCTCACCTATCGCTCATGAAGGATTACTCGATCACCACCTGCGAAGCAAACCGTCTCGACAAACAGTGACGTACGCGCCAGTGAGACACGAAGGGAAGTGGCTCTAGCCGTGCCTCGCCTTGGGGATGCGCGTGTTTTGGCGCATGTCGGCGGGAGCAAAAGAAGTTGCAGTGACAAAAGTTCAAGGACATGCAGGCAAACAAGGCTAAGGCCGAGGCGCTGGGACGGAAGGCGAAGGTGGGTTTGACGATGCTTACCTGCTGGCTGAAGCAAAGCAAAGCAGGGCAAAGCCTTGCCTTTGAAAGCATGGATGGGGCGGGCTGAAGGTGCTAATTTGAGAATGTATTGACTGTAGCTTGCCAACTCTTACCAAGAACTACTCGAGTGAGTTCACAACGAATCTACCCATCAGGTGGAGAAGACAAGTCTGGAATTTGAAGTCAAACTGAACTGACCTTATGGCGCTATAGCGAATTCTCGAATAAGGAGCTGAAAACGGTCGGCAACTATACACTAGGGAAGCTGATAGGGAAGGGTTCATTCGGCAAGGTCTATCTCGCATCACATAAACTCACCAATGGCTCCAAGGTTGTGCTCAAGTCAGCCAACAAGAACGACTCGAACCTCGCTCGCGAAATCCACCACCATCGCCAGTTCGTACATCCGCATATCGCACGACTCTACGAGGTCATTGTCACCGAGACACTTGTGTGGCTTGTCCTAGAATATTGCCCAGGTGTGTGTGTGTGTGTGTGTGTGTGTAGGATCTCATGACGATATATAAAATGATGAACATATCAAACGATGAAGATATCAAATGATGGATTGGCATCTCACGGCTACAGCTAACTAATTGTGCCATCAGGCGATGAGCTCTACAACTATCTCCTCAACCACGGTCCTCTCCCTGTCGATAAAGTCCAGCGGATATTCGCTCAGCTCGTTGGTGCAGTTTCCTATGTACATCTGCAATCATGTGTCCACCGCGACTTGAAGTTGGAGAACATTCTCCTTGATAAGCACGAGAACGTAAAGTTGGTTGATTTCGGCTTCACTCGAGAATACGAGGGCAAGTCCAATTACTTACAAACATTCTGCGGGACTATCTGCTACTCTGCCCCCGAGATGCTGAAAGGAGAGAAGTATGCTGGAGAGAAAGTAGACGTATGGAGTCTCGGTGTCATTCTCTACGCCTTACTTTGTGGTGAGCTTCCCTTCGATGAGGACGATGACGCCGTCACCAGGAAGAAGATCCTATCTGAGGAGCCCAAATGGCCAAGTCATTTAACCCCAGATGCACTTGCTCTCATGAAACTCCTTCTTTCCAAACGTTCTCTGCTTCGCCCTTCTCTGTCCGATATTCTCACCCATCCCTTCTTGGCCGAACACGCGCCGCATCAACAAGCCATCCTCAAACTTCATCAGCCATCACCATTCAGTACTCTCACCGAGAAGGATTGCTTGCATCGAATGCGCGGCGCTGGCGTGGACATCGATCAGGTTATCGAAAGTGTGTTGGCGCAAAAATGCGATGCTTTAGCCGGTTGGTGGGCGCTACTGCTGGAAAAAGAGGAAAGGAAAGCGAAAAGGAGAGAACGCAGACGCAAGGAGAAAGAGTCGGAAAATCGCGCCTCCCGTCGCTTCTCTGGTGCTTCAAGTAAACTGGAGCGAATGGCACCTATCCTGGATGAAGACGGGGTCAGTCAGTCAGTAGAGATACTGCCAAGAACTCGTGGTCGAGCAGAGCGAAGGAATGTACAACTCGAGGAGCTCACAGTCACAGAACTGACTAATTTGCCTGACCCGAAAGCCCGAGGTAATCTGAGCCCTGGATCCGATGCACCTCCGCCTCCTATAGATAAGGACTCGATCCGATCCGTGAGCACGTCTCGCCAAAGACGACCCATCCCGCCCCCGAAAGAGGGCATCATCCGCAGCGCGAGGTCTAGGGGTTCGACACTGCATTTGGTAACCCAGGCAGACTCTGTCGGCGGCCAGGGCTCACAGGATGACCCTGAGCAGAAAATTCGCAAGAAGCCTTCACAGGCTATCATTGCGCATTGGAAGCATTGGACGCATTGGTTGGTAGACCGGACAAGTCGGCGCAAGCTCAATAAGCGAGGCAGCCACTCTACGCCGAGCCTAGTCGGTAAAAACGCCAGCTCGGGGACCGTAGGGAAGAACAAGACCGCCAGTCCAAGGCCACAAACTAGTAGAAATCACCAATCAACCACTGGCGCACCTACATCCGTTGGCGTCCCTGGCTTTCTTCAGGCGAACGGTCATATTGTCAAGGGCAACCCCCCCAAGACAAACGGTAGCTCTACCACACTGACCGGTGCCGCGCCTCTAGGTACGGGCGGGTCAGCCACAGTTCGCATGTCGTCGTCTTCCTCATCTTACAAGCGGTTATCACTCTCGCCTGGCCCCATGACACCACGCTCATCAGCAAGACGATCCTCAACGGGTTTGCAGGGGAGAAAATCGACCTCGTCATCTCTGAGCTCTGTTCGGACCATGCCGCCTCATCATCATCATTCGCATTCAAAAGCAAGTTCTACGTCATCTAATGGGTCCGTATCCGCGTCCAAGACTCCCATGGGGACATCCCGCTCTCCTCACCACTCTGTCAAAGTGCTTCCGGCTACGCCAAGCACTACGTCATTTCCCACTAACATACGGCTCGTTCGTGGGCCGGCCTTGACATTGAATATGAACGAAGGTATTCCTCGAAGTTCTTCTGGGCCAGATAGTCCAACTCCATTCGGCTCGCCATCGGTGCTCTTTGCCAAGCGAAAACGGAATCTCTTCAAGGGGCCAATGCTACAGTTTGGGAATCAAATGCAAGGCGGCGGATCAGTAGGTCGAAGAGACTCAGGCCACTCGCGTAACACGAGCTCTAGCGGCCTGGGGCGGCGAAGCGGCGAGATGGCCATACAAGAGGAAGATGAAGAGGCCGAGGAGCAGGAAGGAGCCACGATAAGAGATAACGAGAGCATAGAGGAAGTGGAGCAGTTCAGCCCGGTCATCCGAGGCCCCGGGGAAAAAGTAGAGGAGATATTCGAACTCGACGAAGCTGATACGCTCCCTACGGTGTCTAAGGGACCTAAGAGGACGATTGTGGAGGGGTAACTTACAAAAGTCGGCGGTGCTGGCCTGGTATATGGGTGGGATAAATGGATGGATGGATGGGTGGCTGGAGGTGGGGGGGGACGGGAGGTAGGGCGCGTTTCTTCGTTTGTGCGTATAACCTTTTATATGAGCCAAGAGCCACAGCCTTTTTTTTTTCTTCCGGTTCTTTCGAAATGTGCTTGTCCCGCCAAGTTTCTCGTGGGTGGATAGTCATAGTGGCGAGGGGAAGAGAGGGGGGGAGCTATCGGGGCAATGTATAGAAGCAACAGCGTGGAGGCAAAGAGCATGCGTATTGGCAAGAAGGATAGAAGACCTGTATAGGCGTGGGTGTGCGTGTTTTCTTGTGGACTGGACGCCAACAGGCGGGAGGAACGACAGAAGGAAAGAAAGAAAGAAAGAAAGAAAGAAAGAATGAGCCAAGAAAGAACTTGTTTAGCTTAGATACCCTTGTCCTCTTTTACTGTCTTTCTTATTTTCTACATACTAGAGTTATCTGGTCCTCGAACGTCGCCCCCGGTGTCGTGAATGAATCTATTTTGTGGTGGGGGCATACAGACAGTACTGGCGAACCACCGCGTTCCTGGTGAGCCTGAGACAAAGCTGCACCGACCAGGAGACGCTGGAGCTACACGATCACAAATTACTATCAAAACTCGTCACCTTCAACAGATAATTCTACACACCACAACACTGAGACAGCTGCTTCATCGTCAAGTGTATGTCTTTAATTCAACATCCCTCTTTTCTAGTCGTTCGAGTTTTCCAATAGCAGCTGTTGATACCCTGTTGTACAAAAACAACTGAAGAGAAATAGAACGGCTTCTGGTTTGTGCTGTCCGATACAGGACACGAAAGGCCGTTCTGGGGTAAACAAAAACCATACATGGATAGAGCTGTCGATTTTTCAATGCAGGAAAAACACGATCAGCTGTTCGAGCATCATGGTCGTTGAATTGCTTGTCTGCAGTTGGAGGTGTTGAGTTTTGGCAGCGTTTTTTTGCGACTGCACGGTTCCAGTGTCACGCTGTGTGCACTATTACTGGGGTGGATCGTCTTCGGTCGTGCCTCCGTCTCTGTCAAAGCCTGTCTAAAGCATACATCTTAGCTACTCTGATTCTTGGAAAGATTCTCGCAGAGATAGAGATATCAGCTCCTGAAAGCAAACGCTGGATTGAAGCCGAAGATCGGCTTGGCAGGTGGATAAGGGTTAAACTCGAACAACTTTTGCATACCTGAAGGTGAATACTTTCCACCGCTCTCTTGTGCTCGATTGCTAGGTGGCTTTGTCTTGAAGCCCACTGGGGCCAAGTGAGCTTTTTCCACCCATACTCTGTTAGGTTTCATAAGTTAGCTTGAGATCGCGGAGCTTCTAAGATTAGAGCTCGGGGGACTGTCTTCTAGAAGCGCATTTACTTGTTGGTGTCACTGCCTGTGCTTTACATGCTTGCTACGCCAGTTGAGCCCTCGACCCTCATATGCTCGAAAAGTTATTCTGCCCATATGTACGGTCATGACTAGAAGGTGAGCGAATGAGTTATCAATGAATCTTCGATTCCTCCCCAGATGGATTTGCTCAAAGGAAATCCACTCCTGCAGAAATGCCAGCTGGTCAGGGGATACACAGCGCCCTCGTGACCCTTCTCAGTCAACAACTGTCTGTATTCATGGTGCATCCCTGAGGGTACGATACCCTCAACGGGAACATGGGGGGGTTCACCGTGGCAGATCTACGCCTGGTCGTGGACGAATCCAGATCGCCATCATTCATACCGTGACAACACCGTTCGGTTCCCCGCTTAGATTATTTTCTATGGTTTGATTGATATCAAATTGATGTTTTGGAGGGCTCGCCTTGGATTGAATCCTACGGTAAAAATCAGGGGTCCCGTTCGGGGTGCATCGTGACCAGGTCTGAGCTTGAAACCGAGAGGCAGACTTCGGGAAGAGCCTTTTCTTCACCATACAGACTTTGAAGAGGAAATAACAAGCCGCGTGATCGACCGTCCCGGCAAGTTCTGGCATGCTGAATCCCGAGGACTGTCATCAAACCGCCTTGGATTTGCCTGTGCCGCATCCCACTCTGGTGTGCGGTTCTGTTTCTCGCTCACTTGGCGCCCCTTTTCACCGTCAAAAAATAGTTGATGCAGCTGCCTTCCCCAGGTTTAGAGGCTGTCTCGGTAGCGTACATGGTGAAAGGCTCAAGGCATGGGGTCCTCGTTCGTCCGCATATGAGGAACCTATCCCATACCAGTCCAGTCAAGGGTTCAACCCTTCATTGTGCAAGAAATCACCTGGACAGTACCAGTACGACATAAAGTCCGCAGGGCTGCCAGTGAAATCTATCAGGGACTTTTTGCAGACTCTATTCATGGGACGACGCAGCTACTTACAGGAATGGGGTTACTGGTTTTATCCACGCTCGCGGGCGCGGTCTAATCCTGTGAAGTCTGCGTACTGCTACATACAATATAGAGAGGGATTTTGTCATCGATTTCGGGTGGGGTACCCGAGCGGACAGGCGCTATATCCGCCGGGTACAGTACCAGTATTACTCGCATTCCTCCCACCCATGCATGTATGGCACAGCTAAAAAACCCACGAGGATGGACAAGGCTACTGTAGCCATATAGTTCGAGCATCGCCGGCCTTTTGGGGGTGCTGCTTGGCGGTTTGATCTTGTAGACCCGCTCTGGCGTAGGCTAGGACTGATCCAAAAGATAAGCCTGTAAAGTATTCTCTTCTTCTTGAGGAGCATCAACTACAGTTGTAGGTATCCATTAGTACGGTACGTCTACCTTTAGCTATCATAGAGACCAAGTAAGGTTTTTGATCTCTATTGGAGAACTTTGCATTGGATACCGGCCAGAGACTATTGTCAAATTGACCCCATAAATACAAACGGATCTCCAAGATTGAGTGCCCTTCCCAGTTTTCCCAGGTAATAATAAAAGCGGTGCCGGAGAAGCCTGCAATCTTCGAAAGAGGCGGTAGCCTAAAAGTACGCATGACCGTGCGAAAATTCGCACTGAAAATCATTCATAGTCGGCATGTGCCTAGCAAAACACCCACGGATCATGTCACAGAAAAGGATTTCCTAAAGGCTTTACCGCAAATCTACTTGGTTGCCCGAAACACTTTCGCGCCGTAGCCCCGTCTCTCCGAACGCATGCCTGCAATCAGGCTGATCATGTTCTTTGGTCTCACCTTCCAGGGCATCGACACCACCGCCGTGACTGCTGATTGAAATAGCTTCAACTCCGAGTCATTCGTTGACCGTGGAAAATTATATGTACTTTCTTCTTGATAGAATACATGTGTTGGGTAGTGAGCTCATGCTTCAAGAACCTGTATCAGATTTGTATTGGCTCTACATAGACGACTGCGGATACAACAGTAGATTGCGAGAAACGGACGTACCTGTAGACAAGGCTCGGCCAGCCCATTGAATGATCCGGTCAGAGAAAGTGCCTTAAGTCGGTACAATGAGAAGGTATTTCGGGCAAACCGAGTGGCCATGGGCGATCTGGAACACTGGTACCCCTACTCCCGTGCAGACTACCCCCATGATTCCTGATCAACAAAGCCTCTGACCTGACACTTCGAGCGGAAGAATGAGGAACATGACAGGCAGGAGGAACTGCGGTTCGATTACTGTTGCACAATATGCAAATTTAAGCAAGCACCTCATGCGCAATTATTATATGCCCATGTTGTGCGTGGCGTGATGCTGACAAGCAATGGAGAAAGCTGGCCAGGATCGTGCAACGAATTCCCATGGAAGGCTACCTCCAGCCTTCAGGGCTTCGGCAAATCGAACCCAGCAGAAACTGTTTGAATGACCATCGACAGAATAGGGATGATATTCTAGTCCCTTCAGTCTGGACACTTGAGATCGCTGTACGGGGTAGGTCACGATCCAATATCCAGGTTACACTTGCAAAAGATGTATTGTTTCAAGGGAACGTGAGATTTCTTCCCTTCTTTCAACCGCTACAGATCCTCCGATCCTCCTCTGTAGGATTGGCGTCCGCGTCTTATCGCTCGTCCTTACGAAAGTGGAGCAAAGCTGGTGGTTGTACTGTACTCCGCTCCCGTTTTTACAAGGGACAGACTGTACTGGTACAGCGCTTTACGTTCGAATTCAGGTGAGTTTGGCCTTTCGGAAATCCGTGTCCACTGGTACTCTTCCCTTGAATGTACTCTCGCCATGTCGAAAGAGCTGTGTCATCGTAGTTTATTTCCATTGTACTGTACATATGGGTTTGTCTATCAGGGAGAAGACGTCTTCGTGTCTTTCAAGGCTCAGTTAAGTAGTGAACGTAAGAATACAGAACCTCATGATGCTTGTGGGCTCCAGCAATTATGGGCTCTCTACGGCGTGGAAGATTGCAAACTGGGGTGTGACTCCCATTGTTGACCCACTAGCCCTTACCCGGTTCAAATCAATCAGTCTTTTGGAAGCAAACGGGGCCTAAGCAGGTAAGCTTGGTATCTCGCCCACCTCTATCAGCTAATTGTCCCAGTCCCGTGAGATACGCTGCCAGGAAAGCTAAGCAAGCACCGAAGGAAAGAAGGCAAGAGAACAGGGAATGGTTGTTTGGTTGCGAGACCTCTTTAGTGTCTGATTTGATTTATCACTATGCGCCCTATCCTCTATCCTCAGTTCGCCCAAAGAAATGCCCTGGTCGATGTGAATCTTGTCCAAAGATAGAAGACAGAGTGATTGCAACGTAACCCGTCACTGTTTCCGGCAAAACCTGCTGCGTATGGATGGCCGATAGACAGGGTGCTCCACTGTACACAGTGGACTGTGGGAGCCCCTGATGCTCTTACGTTATCGCCATTCCCCCCTGTTGAGGACATTCACCGAGAAGTCCCTTCGCGCTGTGACGTGCATTGCCTTGCTCTCTTGTAATTCTTGCATGAAGCGAGAGATGGTAGAGGAATAACTTGAACCACAGAGGAAGTTCAACGCGGCTATCGAAGTAAGGTCCACCAGTGAACTCGCGAAGGCTGGGGCTTTGGGGATGCCGGGTCCATCTACCTACCCCATCGCGGGCGCCTCCGAAGCGCATGAGAGTTGCCATGCCTACATCAGGGAATTACGGCTGTGCTCAGGTTTCTAAAACAGATGCTTCTTCTAGAGTAGTCTGGAAATCGCAGTTTTCGTCCTATGAATGGGCGCTGCTCATGTTGCTATTACGGGAGAAGCAGTCTTGCTTGTTTTCTCGTCGAGAACCACCTGAGTCAGTAGGTAGAGCGCTTCAATATGTTGGGCAATTTAGTCTAGCTTCAAATCCAAGAAATCTCCTGAAGCTGTTGCGCAACGATGTGGGCAAGGTCTTTCTACCTGACACAAGTAGACCCTAGTGACTTTGATGACGATGCGCTCAGCAGCGCGTCACGGCTGGTCACTTTGTGTACACGCCGATCCAGCCCAACCCCATCCTTACGAGAAACAACGTAATCTCTACTTCGTACTTACCTGCCTTTGGCCGGATTAACGCCGGGGCTACAAAATACCTCGACGAAAGAAGAGGTCAGCGACCATCTTTTGGCTTCATTCACGAAAAGCTCAGTGGAATACGACGATCGGATACCCGCTTTAGACTGCTCGCGACCCGCTATTTATCGTTTCTAGATGGAGAAAAAATCTCGAGGCACAATCCCCTCAAGACGTTGTCGTTTTGTTGGACCGTGAAGCGTCCCCTATTTACAATCAACCCCCGAGGAGAGAAAAAGAACGCTAAAAAGGGCGCCCGCCCCAGCAAAAATCATGATTGGTCAGCCAGCCAGCCAGCGCTACCAAGATTCGTAAACAGTACCAGCATTCTTCCCCTACAATCAAAGGCACCCAGCAGCCTTTGATGGTCTGAACCTGGGCGAGGTATAATTGGAGAAACACACGCAACGAGGCACTGTACAGTGCGAGCTAACTCAAGCCTTCGTTGCTTACAGGCGGTTTCCGCCTATCCAGGCTTCATTTTCCGCTTTCTGATATCATCTACGCTCACCGGAATTCAAATTATCGGAAATTAAAACCACCTAACGCTAACACAAATCCACTCACTACAACGTTCCGCACCACTACAATCCATTTTTGCGCTGGATTTCCAAGTGACAATTAAATCATGCTGCTAGAAATTCCCTGCATTTTGAATGCTGCCTTTCGACTCGAGTTTTACCTGTAGAAAACGAGCCGTTGCCTTTGCAGGCACACGGTCGCAGTCGTTGTTGGTATTACAGATCGCTGCCGCGGTTCATTGGCTTAAGCTACAACACCAACACCGTACACGCCCACACCTTGTCACAGCTCATGATCATTCAATTCACTAGTAACTAGAGAGCTTAATTTACAACAGAACAAGAATCCTGGTACTATCATACTGGTTCTTTGAATCCTGAAAGATGAAAAGGGAGGTGGCGATACCAGCACCGACACTGAGTGAGTTTGTATTACCGGTAGCCCTAGCCTTTCCTTCTAGCTTTCCGATAAGTTCGGCAGATAGGAACACATATAATACAAAATAGACTATATTTTCCAAACTGGACGAGAGATGTCGGTATCATCCAATTTGAAGTTATGCTCTTTCCGCCTAACAGCATCCGGCCCATAGTGCAACACCTCCCGTAGTGCAACAAGACGAGATTACGCTAGATTTTGCAGTGATACCACAACTATTCTGTGTGAGAATGTTTCAAGAACAGTTTTTGACATCTGATAGGGCCAGCGATACTACCATATACCGGTCAAGTGGTTTGAATCTCGCGAGTTTGAAGACAATCACCAAAATAGCGTGTGTGGTTGCACTACAGGGGGTGTGTTGTATACCGTACGGAACGGGTCGGATGCGGTTACAGCAGCCTGAGTGCCCGTGGTTCGAGCGCTCAACAAAAGGGAGCAGCTGCAAGCCAACAGCAATTGCGCGAGCAGAGAGCAGATACAGTACAGTATGGGTTATGCATGATCAGACTCCAAACCATCAATATCCAGTACTTGGAAGCAAGAACAGAAATATCCTAAACATAAGCTTACTTAGACTAATTTCCCCATCTCTTTTGCTTAACAAGACACCCAAAATCAAATTTCAGCCAAAATTCGCCAGACCACATGGCTTTATACCCCCACCTTGACTATCTCACCCCCTAGGCCGTCAATCCCAGCTCGTCGACCAGTTTGTATCCATGTTACCATTATACTATCCAGTCAGCCTGCTTATTTTCTGTCCAGGTGCTTGGCGCTTCAACATCCCACATTAGACACACCGGTACGTGCCGCGCCTCCACCACAGGAATAGAAACAACGACTCCATGTGCCGCTCAACCGATCGCTCTACCCGTTCTATCCAAACCCCATGAACCATCCATCGCCAATCTACCGCAAAGTTTATTCCCAATGGTAGCATGCCTAGAACAACGCGCCTTATCATGCCTATTTCCTTGCCGTTTTCAATACAGTGATACTCGTTATGTCCCCCTACGCCTCTTAGCGTAGAGTCTTGCGTTTTTTCCCAACCTTATTTGATTATTTTCTTGCACACAAGACACGAGATAGCCTGCGTCCATGAATTCTCTCCACCCTTGATGTATTTACGCAAGTCCTTGACCTCCAACACGGGGGGGCTGAGATCATCCCGAACCGCGGCTTCGAAGGAACCCTTGTAAATTTCGGCCTTGGCCTCCTCGCTCTTGTTTCGTGCCATTCTGGACTTGGTTAAGCGCGATGGCGACGACTTTGGGATATGATCTGGTGTTTCACTGCCCAGCTCAGATAGGGAGGAATCCGAGTCCAAGCAAAGGCCAATTTCTCTCCCCACCTCGACCTTGATGGCGGATTTCATCACTTGCATTTCCGAGTCGCTCGGACTGAAGGAGTCTGCTTCATCGTCGCCGTAGTGATAATTCAATGAGCTACCTCTGTGTGGCTTTGTCTTTCCTAGGCGCTCAACAGTGGCAAGCAGTGTTTCATGTATTATGCAGTCGTCATGAAGCCACATCTTGCACTTCAAGTTACTGCAGTGGATGAGAGTCTTATCCGGGTTCTCGGGTTGACCGCATTTGCATCGAGGTTCGAGAGACTACAGCGCGGTAATTTGTTAGGATTGGGTTCAATTCGAATGCTAGTTAAGAGCGGAATGTCTTACTGTGAGCTCCATAGTCCTGGTATCAATTGCTTGTCGCCAATATAGTTCGGACTCGATAGGATCATTGCTGAGTTCATCCCATTGGGTGACATTAGCCATCCCCATGACGCTCACTACATTGATGATATCCACTAGTAGAACGGGTTAGTTAAAGTAAAAGAGGAGGTATCAATCGTCGTATTCGATATGTAGTAGGATGAAGATGGTCAACATACTATGATTTGATGCAATTACCTCCGTTGCCCCATGGTATGCCTGCATGCCTGGGCTAACTCTCACCCCCGCCATGGTGCATAATGGCGGAAGTTCGTGGGGTAAATACATCCAACACACGCGAGCATAGACGTGGTGTTCATCAGAGGCGCGGATTTCGAGCACCCTCGCAACCCAGTCGTCCAGCAAATACCTTCTCGTTTCCTTCGCAGCTATTATTGGATTGCGTTGTCTCTCGACGGTAGAGCTATTGGCTACAAAGACGTAACCTCCCGTGTAATGTTTGACGCCATTCACTATATATTGTTGCATACATCAGTCCACGAACCGGAAATATACGTGCTCATACCGCATGACGCTCCAAATACAAACGGGTGGGAAAGCATTTCGCAAAACATACAAACAAAACTATTGTATCGTGTCATATCAGCCCATTTCTGGCTTGGGGTGACCATATATTGGCGGTTCATGTTGTTGGACGGGTCCTCGAACTTCCCAGAGGGCGAAAAGGGGAACACTTGCAAATGCAGCGATGATCGTCCACGAGGCTTTTCCTGGGTCGCCATGGTCTTCCGCTTCCGCCTGATTATCTTCTCCAACCCGCCCGGGGTGGGGTGGTCGATCTGAAAGGGGCATTCTGCCCAAGAATCTTCAGCCTCCTGTCGTCCGCGTTTTCGCGAGATGGCCATTTTGTCACACAGAGATAGAACTTAAATAGATTTTCAGATCTATCAAGGATTAAGAAGTGTCGGAAATTTGAGAATTGAAAAAGAAAGCACTAGGCAACGTGAGAATAAGGCAATCTAGGGATTTTAGGTGGATCAATGGATGATGAGACAAGCGGATGGAGGGGCTAGTGTCAATGTTTTTTGTGGCGAAGAAGAGCGAAGGAACATGCGCAGCAAGGTAACGAAATGCGGTATTTCAATTTATATAGGTAGGGTTACCTAGTACCGAGTGCTGATGCGGAGAACACGGGTCAGGGTTGACTCAGGGAATCCAGAAGGTGGCCAGGAAATAATTCAAGCATCACGAGCAGGCTTTGTTTAACCGGAATTAGCAGGCGCAGGGCAGACAGGCGAAGAAGGCTATTCGAGCTTGTCCGGCGGCAATTCCTGCTACTTGGCCCAGACGAGCCAAACCAGGAGGACGCCAACAGCTCAAACACGCGGGGCTGCGACCGCATGCGACAGTATGGCATATGGGAAGCAGGAACAGATATGAATAAGGCTGTCTGGTTGCGGCGCAACAATGACTTGGATGTTGCTGTCTTGTTGACGATCATCTCGCCAAACGAGAAAATACCAGAGTTATTGAAAACAAATCGCCAATGACTCGTCTTGTTCACTCCAGCTTAAAGACTGAACACCATCCACACGACTTAGTCTGACATTTGCCGGGCATAAGCTCCGTCCTTTTATGTGCCGTATGACGCCCACCGAAGCCCGAACGTACTTGGAGACTCAAGCGAATGACTTCATGATGGATACCGTACCCGCAACTCACGTATTTCAAGGTTGGCACTGGCGGTGGAGGGTCTCTGTCACTGATAGAGTTGCCTGATCGGGTATCCGCACAGACTTTTCCATGCGCCCAGAAGTTGACGAGCGTAGGGACCTTACAAAAACGATCGGTTTGCCTCAGTGTGCCGCAGTGATTTTTGTTTCGGTCGCCTCAGTTGTAAATCTACTTTAGCTTCTTCTCGCTTCGATTTTCCGTTGGCTCGGGATTGTGTGTGGCCCGACAAGAGGTGGCGCTGGTGAACATATCGTTGATGTTATCTTCCTCTCATACCTGGTCATGGTTTCACTGTACCCCAATCTTCTCGCCCACTCTTAATGATACTTTGTGATGCCCAAATCTCTCTCAATGTCTTCAAAAAAAACTGCCTGCCTGGCTCAACGATGCGCGCTTTTCTCTCACCACACCATAAGTTCACTGACGATACCCGCTATCTAGCGATAGGACGCAACCATATCATCTTATAATATTTTTCGAATGCTAGTCAACAGCCTCTTAGAAATAATCTCGGAATCCGAATCACCTGGACATCCATTTACATAGCAACAGGTTATAACCCTCATCCTAGCCTTTTCCCGTGGCCCAACTATGGAGATCACGAATCTATGGTCTACCTCATTGAATGTGTTCTGATATTTTGGTGATCCGGTACGTGCTTTTTGGTAACCTCCAGTATGAAAAGACAAAACTGAGCGACTTTTTGCGCCAAATGATTAGTGAATTATTATTATTATGAATGAGAAGCTATCTTCAGCTGGGTACGCGCCCGGATAAAATAAATAATTTGTAGTAGTTTGAGTGACTACAATTAGCCCAGTACCACCATCGAGGCTACCATCATTGTTCTTTGGGTGGCTAATGCCAACAGTATGGATCCTAAAATCCCACACCTAGTATGGTGGCCTCTCCCAAGACGTCATTTTGCTCAGTTATATGTGTTAAGAATTTCATTTGAGAAAATCGTTCGAGCCTATCTCAAGGACTATTCGGTTCTCCGGAGTTTGTGCCCCCCCCCCCCTTTCCCGCAGAGAAGATTTTGTGTCGGCACATACTTACGCATAATTGACTTTATCCCCTACTTACCTAGATTGCGGATCAATATAGAGGCTACAACCGGGTCCTCAGGGGGAAGTCACCAATCGCCGTCAAAGTGCGGCGCGGGGTGGAGGTTTGTTAAGCTGCTAAACTTGCGGACGCTTTCCCCAACTTGTGTTCAAGATCCAGGGTGCTAGATACGAGCATTTTTTATTATTGCTGCATTTTGTTATCAGACTGTATTCCCCCGAGAGAGCATTGCCGTTTTCAACCGTTGCGTGCAGATTTACAGTGATTTGATTGTTTAACGATGGTCAGAAGCCTACCTCAGAAAAAGTCCAAGACGCAGCTTCGACAGTAAAATAACACGCGACACTCTTGATCATACCATGTAAACGCAATTAAAATTAATATAATAAAATAGACACAACTGGCTTCTCTGCTCAATACCTCACCAATTTTAGTGATTTTCGGCCCAGAATTTGTAGTGCGAAGAGGTGATGGAATGAGTATTAGAGGTCCGAATTCACCGCCAGAGCCATGGTTTCGACTATTCCTCGGGCAAGCTCCTGGAAAGTGTCGCCGTCAGCAACATCATGGCGAATTGAGGCGTCCTTCAATCGAACGAATCATATCTCAGTAACCGGCTGACCGAAGATGGAGAGCAAGAGCAAGCTTCTCAACTATTAGCTGGATGAATTGAATCCATGAAATTCTAGCAATGGATCAGAGTGCCACAAAAATGACGCTCACATTCTTACAGAGAATCAACTGCTTGAGCGTGAAATAGTAGGGCTAGCCATATCAAAAGCAGGCGATGTGGGAATTTACAAAAATGTAGTCAATCAACGAATGAAAAAAATCCAAAGTCAGTAGGTTTCACGGGGATTCAGAGGGTTGAACGTGAAAAGTCTTTCACATCGCAATCGGGTTCGCTATCGTGGTATAATCGGCTTGGTCTATTCGGGGTTCTCGAAATACTGAGGGAGATCCGTGCGTTACCTTCATAGATCCGCCAGTCCTTCTGGAAAACGCAGCGTTTAGCACTGCTTTTCCAGATGGATTTTCGAAGCAACGGAGGTAGCCGTCGGAATGGATCCACCGACAGCAATAATGAAAACGTCCCGCGCTAAGGCGCTTGAGCGAGTGCTCGTAATACATTTATAATAGTATGCACCAAGGGTACGAAGTACATGTGGCTTGACTACGGTGTGTGACATGACAAGCATTCTGTATCAGTACTTAGTTTCTCGAAATACTTGCGGAAATCCGCGCATCGAAGGATAGATAATCGGAAATATGATGAAGACACGGATGACAGTAAGTTTGTAAACCTAATTGAATAAATTCTGCGCCCCGAGTTCGGTTTCTATGTTTTAGCGCTACACCGGTCTTCCTGATACAAACAACAAACCCCTAATGTAGTTCTAAGAGACATACTATGTATAGTGTGTCCCAGTCCAAACCGCCCGCTCGGAACTCCGGTCACGCAGATCGGAGTCTATTAGGCAGGGCGAAAAGCAAACCTGTATTGACTGTCTAAAAGCGTAAAAAAGACCCCAAGGGCCTAACTGAGGGGCTTCTAAAGGTATCACCAAAAGCGGTGAAACGTAACAGAATATCGCCCCTCCAGAAAACACAACGGTGTGGTCGAAAGTATTACTGCGGCACAACAGAAGATGGGCATCCGAATAACACACACACACATCCAAAGTGTAAGTTCGAGCCAACGGATTTCCGAGAATGCAGGGAAAAGAGAGACGATCAGTTGGCATCTGCAAGTTCTTACAGAGATGATACCGTGCCCAACGCTCAATCATTAAAAAGAAACCCTGTTGAGAGATATGGACCCACGTGGTAGTGCAGTCTAACCACCCGACGGAATGGCTCACCGCTTTGGGAGTATCTGGGTCTGCCCATAGGGTGCTGTAGACAGTCTTTCTTCCTCCTCATCCTTCAATTATACGATGGTCTATATCTTTCGGTTGAGGCTGGCTCAGTGCGCCATAGCACTACCGACAATCCCAGTATTTTCCCTTTTACAACACCAAAAAAACGCTAACCAGCGACTGGCGGAGTTGCTACAGTACAAGTTCTAGCTGTTGCGCCGCCTCCAATCTAATTGCGAGTGTCTCGGACAACAATTTCAATGCAACGCACTGCGTTTTACCACTCGCTTCTAGATAGTTGTAGCTGGTTCAAGTTCAGAAGGTCTGAGCCCGGTATACTGTGGTACTGCTCGTAAAAGTTAGGCGGTACTGTAGACGGAAAATACGGTACGGTGTCAGCCCTACAGCACCCGCGACGCTGACAAGACTGGGCACCCTACGGTGTCTGTAGGTGCACGACAGCCCAACAGGGCTGGTTCAGCGTGAACCCTCGGCGGTTTCATGAAACCATCTCGTCTCTACGAGTTATTGACATTACAAAAGTTCATCATAATATGAATGATCAATGATTTGAGTATGTACATGTTTGCAGTGTGGTGGCTCTACTGTAAATCCTCGCCGTTCCGATATTTCTTGGTATTAGATCTGGAGCCCTCATGTCATAATTGAAGGCGTTGAACTAGTTGGAATCTATCATACCGGTAGTAGTTGCCTGACCCCAGCTAAATAGAATCATAATCCACGGGTTTCATAAAGGCGCCAGCAAAACGATTAAACACAGAGCTATGCTACTCAACATGGAAAATTCGAAATTACTTTTGCTGGAGGGAACGACTGCGAGTGTTCACAGCGCTGGAGTTTGCATAGTCGAAACCCCCTCTTTTCCTGACTCCACCGCTGCCGGTCGAAGCGGACGAGGATCTCTTCATGGCGCACATTACTTTCTTCTCATTGTTGTCCACCCAGGACGTGCCTGATTCACTTCTCACTTCCTAGACATCATCCACATGCTTGTTTCGCACTATTTTGACAACGCAGTCGCAGAAGATTCCAAATGTGACGTGACGCAGATATTTTCCGAGCCATCAGGATGTATTTTCATATATTTTCTGAGTACGAGATCAAGAATTCGAACAAGCATAGTTAAGGTACTGATCCTAGAGATCAACGAATAGGTCAATCAACCGGTAGCGGGCAGCATCCGATCGTCCTGCACCGCTCTTAGGCATACTTGTAAAATAGCTATGGCGCAATCATGCTAGGATCTACACCAAACATACCCAGTTTTTCAGCAGTATCTCCGCCACGCATCTTTCATGCAAAGATATAAAAGCAGCGTAGATCGATTATTTGAAGGCCAAAGAGTAATTCTACGCTGGGTTTATCTGTTTAACTGCAGAAATGGTAGTGCTGATAGGGTTTGAAGTTGGGGAAGTTTATATGGCAGGTCCAGGTGAATGACACAGTGGGCCTTGGTGCACAGATTACCTAAACGTCCATGCATGTACCACAGTTCTCTCTCCCCTGCCGCGCGTAGCTTGGGTGGATTTACAGGGATTTAGGCCTTGTAGAGCCACACTTTTTGGCGCAGCCACAGAGCCCTCACAGTATCTGTTGCCCCTGAGGACTCCGGTCATGACATGCAAGCGACATAAGTTGGATGAGAACAATCATTTAATGCATGAGCGCGTATTTGAATGCGCATTGAAATTTACAGGGATTTCGTCTGATTATGTAAGTAGTCTAGACAGATGACACAAGGTGTAGGTCCCAGCATGATTGCACCATATCACTATTTGCGATTGTTCGCGGCACAGGAAGCGGGCTCAATCTCCACAGGTTTGCTAACTCAAAGATTCTACATATTCAGCCATCGAAAATAGCATCTTACTTATCACCAAACTTGCTCGATTAACAACCCGGGTCTTCTTCATCCGGTCGACTCAGTTTTGGTGCCATCACTGAAAAATGTCTTGAGGGAAGGATGGGCGGCTACGCTAGTGACTTTCAGGAAATTTTTGAGATCTTTCTCAAAACAGCTTTTTTGTGAGTGACGCTTTTGATGGCAATTTCTTGGATTCGGCTGCCTAAGGAAACCAGACTCTCAGGGTCTCGTGATAGTAACCGTTGAGCATGGTTTTGATTACATATGTGGGCTGTTCTTGATCTACGGTGAGACCCGGTCCAGTGCTTCCCTTTTCCCCCTACCGTATTCATGCCTCTCTTGGTCCCATGTCTTTTGAACTGTGTGCTGGTAGTCGGTATCGTAGACTCAATGGAGATAAGTCATGCCGTAAAGAAATAGATACAGGCAAGGATAATGAGACGATATCAAATGGGTGCTTATGCGCGCGCCGTGCTTGTGGTGATACCAGGTGTCGTTACAACACATCCCCCCTCCGTGAATATGCACCTGGTTTGGGGAACGTCACCTCAGCGCATGATACAATTCATTTCAGTATTAGGGCAATTCCTTGCTTGTGGTGGGGGTGTAGCTGGAGACGCTGTATAGCACATCAAGATCAGCACTGCTGTGAGTCATGTGAGAATTGGTTCGAACTTCCAGAGGAAGGCTCGGACGAAAGCAGAGGAGAAAGCGAAACGGCAAAAATAGTAGTGGTAATAGTATCAATGGAGCACTCAAACTGTAACAGCCGTAAACGGTAGTATTTCGTACAGCACTATGTTGGCTTTTTTGCTGACTCATTTAGCCTTGGATATTCAGTGGGCATTGCGCTTCATTGGAACGTACAGCTCACCCCATGATCTCAAGACCTCTCATCTCTAGTGAGCATTAGAGTTCTATTCGGGTTCTATGGGATAAATCGGACCATGTAAACAACATGACAAACTTGAGGGTAGTCTCCACAATTTGGACACTCGAGAAGAAATTTCCAGGGAGGTAACAGAGATAGTAACAACGTCAGCCCTGCCGGTGCGGGCGAGGCTTACTATGATAGTAACAACGCTTGCCGCTGTGCATTCTAGTGTAGCCTCGTTTGCGTGAGCGCAAGGCATCACTACTATCAGCCCAATCTCAGTTCAGCGGGGTCATCAAGGGTTGCACATTTGGGGCGCTCGCCAGGGATTACGAAACGAATTCAAGCGTTGAGCGCAATGCTCTCTCTGCTCTACACGTACAAAAATGGAGAAAGATAAAGACAACAGTGAATTAAGCGGACCAGAAGTTTATTACAGCCCAAAGCCACGAGATCGCTGCCAGTTTCCGACTCCATATTATATGCATGCTAAAATCCAATATGAAAGAAACGAAATTGGGAAATGCTGGTTCAACCCCTAATTGACCTGAACTCATCCTAGCAGTCACCGATCGATTGATCTGCTGGTATCATTCTTTGTCGTGCTTCTTCATCATCATCGGAAACCTGCTCATGGCTTTCCAGTTCCGTAATCTCCTTCGCTAACTTCTCTCCCTCGAATTTCCCGCGCTCCACATCAATAAAATAGATGAAAGGTGCTGGAAGACCAACAAGTACCAAGAGAAACCAGAACGCAGGTCGAATTTCACCCGAGGCGTCAACGATAGCGCCTACAATAGTGGGTCCGAACACGCTGGATCCTTTATCTGTGATTGCGTACAGCGCGTAGAATGCTGCCTCTGATCCCGGAGGTATAAGCTCGCTGAACAGAGAGCGACAGTAAGATCCAAGCCCGCCTAAAACCAAACCGTACACAGCGGCGAGGGGATACATCTCCCATGGCTGCTGTAGACCAAAAACACCCCACTGTTTTACAACTGGTAGAGCGCCTAGGAGGCCATAGATGGGAATCAGCTCAAACAAGAAAACACAAGCCAAAATGGTTTGTGGTGGCTTTAGCTTCAAACGCTTGGAAATGACAGACCAGCCCAGAGCGCCAACAATACCAGCGGACGTGGAAATGACACTGATCATTCCGAGCGCCCATGGTTTCATTCCCAACGTTGTTTTGGCAAACAGTATAGCCGTAGTTGAAGTCGTAGCGATGGCGTCGGACAGCAGAAACCAACCGCCCAAAAACAGCATTATGTCCCTCAGCCGGCGAGAGATTTTCACAGTCCGGTAGAGATTCTTCCATGCGTGCATAGCAGAGAAAACCCAAGTCCAAACACCCTGCTGGCCGTCAACAGAAAGTGTTGGACCTCGTCGCGGTTTTAGCCATATCGCAGCTGGAAATGTAAATATCGCCCACCAAGATCCAATAAACAGCAAAACAACTCGTTGTGACCAAATAGAGCTTCCCATGACCACAAGCATCACTATAGAGAGTATCTGCACAAACAAGCCGGCACTGTATCCAATGCCTATTCCTTTTGCTGAAATATCCGATGAGACTTGCATTTCAACTGAAGTGATATCAGCATGTGAAGGTGTCTTGGATAAAAAGTGTACCTCCGAACCGGCGTTGGAAGCGTATGTCCTTGACGTTGGATAGTTCCCTGCAAGCTGTCCAGTGCCAAGTCTCCCTCGCGGATAAACCTCGTCATCCAAGGTATGGTCGGTCGTTGCGTTCAATCTTGAACTCTTAACTCTAGGATGATGACGGACGAGCAGTGGCAAGAAAGAATTGAGCAACACAAATGATGCTCCAAAGGATGTGTTAGAGATGATTGCGAGAACAGCACCCATGAGATAAATTTCCTTGGACACAAATATGTAGGCCATGACGCTGGCACTACCGAGCCAGGCCAACGTCATCAGAAGCCGTTTCCTCGCGGTTCCCTGGTCAGCGGCATAACTGATGCTCACGACTAAAATTGTCTGCAGCAATACGCTGATGCTGAAGGTGTACATCGTGAAGCTGGCCGTGTTGATATCGAGACCTAGGACCGAAACAATACATTGATTGTCTTGACCCTGCGGGGCCTCGGAACTATCTCCGCATGGTGTGGTCCGGTCCGCCGAAAGCACTCCATTCTCTCGCGCGAGACTCTCTAGTAAAATGGGGATGAATGAGGCTATCTCGGTTGCGTTAGCGCAGGGCAAATCATAGGACAGAAGGGATAGCACTCCCGCAAGGCACCACCTGCCTGCCTTGAGAAGTGGGTAATATGCGCCGAAATTTGAGAGACGGGCACAAAAACCCTTTTAGGACGAATCTAACACCAGAGCAACATACAGATGGCTTTTCACGCCCACAACATGTTAGCACAATTGGCACTCTTTATGGTTTCAGGGGCGCTAATTGAAGTGTGCCCATCGATCAAATTCAATGACTGAGTTTGACATACCGCATATCATATAGGGTTCCGCAGCGAATGCGTATGCATACCAACCCGCGATCTCCTTCTTGGTTGTCGAACGATTATGTCCGTCATAATTATTACGTAGTTGTTCGCAGCTGGCAGCCTCGTCTATGCTGTCTCGTGTACTCATGCTGTCAGATTCTGTGGTCGTAGTCGACCGCTCATCATCTGCCTCGAAGGCGGTAGATGAGTGTGAAGCCTTCGATGCAAGTGACAAAATGGAGATCAGTCTTGGAAGGTACAGAGGGCGCGCTCGGGGTGGCCGATTTACGTCGCTATTCCGCGGTGCCATGACTTCTCTAACCTCTGGCCTGGTCCGTCGGTACCTCGCAGTCTTGTCCGGTACTGACTGTTGGTGAGTGGTACGCCGTGGCACGCACGGTACTCGATGGGCTGGCGTCGCTGCCGATGCAACTTCGAACTTATCTCCAAAACAAAAGATGAATTACCTTCGTAGTGTCTCCTACCTCCAAGCGCATGGACCCACGGATGCACAAAACCGATGAACTCTTGTGGATAATTTCATCTATCGGTTCGCCAGGTCTACCGATATGCATATAGGGTTAGAAGACAACAAGTCGAACGTCTCGTGCAGCCAGGGTTGTACCCTGGTAACCAGCCCAATCAGTCTGCCAAGTCACGGCCTGTACGGTGGTAATCATGTTTGTCTTACCATGTGACTGCACAGTGCAGAACGGAGCGCATTCAATACCGGATTCCTCTGGAGGAGTACCAGTACTTGGCAGGTAAGCCAGCACAAAGCCGCCCCAAGACAAAATAAACGGGACTCACAAAACGCGACACCCCAGATTGCTTACTTTCCGTCGAATCCACCAATTTCACACATGTGGATCTTCACGAAGGAATTTTTTGAAACAACAGGGTTTTCATCATAATACTGGTGCTCCAAAGAAGAATTGAGTAATTAGTACAGTTCTAGTCGCTCTAGACCGGACATTTTTTCAAGCAGTTTAGATGTAGCAGGCCTAAGGATTGTGAGTCTCGATATTTTGTCTTGGGAGTAGTACAGTAGAGAAGTTATGCTGTCACAATGGGTCCCAGAATATGCTACTTACACCGTCTCGAGGGCAGGTATTTGAATCATCTTCGTTCGGGCACCTACGGCCCCGAACGCTGCTACACAGTACAAACTGAACAACTGTGGATATGGATCCAACTGCGGGGATAAGCGCACCTTTCGCTTAGCTAAGTTAGCCGTAGATAGATGCATGCTTTGGTGTGCTACCGAAGCATGCTGGATCGTAGGAGAATCATCATCAACGAATTCACTATTGCAACAAGCATTTGCGATCTATTCGTTACATATAGACAGACGCAGCTCACCCACCAACAACTACAGGCAATTGAGACTATCGAGGATACTTATCACCGTCATACGGATACTGGTACCAGGACCTCACACGAAAAAAGAAGAAAGAGTCCATGTCGATTTTTCATATGAGTTAGACATTTGCCTTACAGTTAACTTTACCAGTGCTCCGCGCATTCGACCAGGCAGCCAGCGCAGAGGTGCCGAGCATAACTCCGAGAGGAGCTTGAAATAATGTGGGTACTGGCGCGGTCCGATCTAGTCCTGTTTGGCATCACCGATCTTACGTTCCTTAGAAGAGATGATATACTTTGGACTTCCTGGGGGTTTGACAGGTATCCCATGCTCTGGTCTCACTCACCAGTGGTGAATCAGATGCCAGTATCCATTCCCTGATCCGCTACCCGTGGTGAAAGAAGTTATTTTTGAGATTCATTTCCTTGTCGTTTCTTGAGGAAACTTGCAGTGAAGGACACCGACAAACGCCACAGTCAAGCAATAGGGGCGGAAATGACGAGAGCGAAATCAACGTCACGATAGCATTGAAGGTGGTGAAGAAGATGCAAATCCTGAAATGAGGATGCACAACGGCTATCTAGCTACACAGTATCTAATAGTGTATGCACGGACCCTTGGGTCCGCAATACGATGTAGAAACCGCATGAGATCTAAGGACTTAAAGCAGTCCGTTGCTCAGCATATTATTTGCTCATAAGCAGGTTTCTTACCTATTATTCGATCCTGAAAACACTCTACTCTACTACGCACCACGCAGTTGTTCTTCCCGTAATCTTGTTGTCACAACGAAGCTAGGCCTTGATCTGTGAGGTTGACAGACCGGCGACAATTTCCCACAGAGATTGATAAGTCTAACCAAGAATTCAGAGCAAGTAAACACCTCCACTATCCCCAGACCCTCCTCCCTCAAGCCAACGCGATTCCCCACCACTGAGGCGCGTAGTTGTCCTTAAACGTCATAAGGTACCAGCAAATGCCCTCTTTGGAGATGTCGCTGGACTGGTACTCCTACTACTGTTATCATCATCATCGATAGCAGTACTAGTGTATCAAAGAGGCGAGGGATCTGCCTATTTTGCAGCGGGACAGTAGACATCCGCGTGCCATGATTGGCTAATCTTCTGCTATATACACACGTGGCGCTCAAAGAGATACGGTTCTCTCTAGACTGAAAAATATCTTCAAATGCTACATTTGCAACGAAAACTTTCTGTGAACATCCGATAAGAAACCCAGCAAAGTCAGACTACTGACAATATATCAACACCTAACAACTGCCGGAGCGGGTATACTCAACTCTAAAACAAGGCCACCCGCAAAACAATTAGGGTCAGTAATTTCATACACTCTCCATAAGCATTACCAAATCTTGAACAAGGAAATGCTGACCACGCATCACGACCCCAAATTTCACCATCCATTATTCTTTACAAGACCGCAATTCAGCACTAAGCCTGAAGAGCCCCCAACTCGGCTGAATTTTCCCTCCAGGTACTTGCCTTGTGTCCAATTTCTCTTGGCTTGTCGCGATGCGTAGTTGATTGGAGAAACTCATTTCTTGATAAATGGCCCAAACAGAAGGTACTTTAGCCTGTCCGCATTGCTTCTCGGTGGTGATGAGCCGGTCGCCTTCGATGTGGTACTAATATGCGTGCTCTTCTTCTGCTCGCCGCTGAGGGCCACGTTGGCAACACCGCCGCGACCGACATGTCTATCCGTATCCTGTGATGGTCGCTTCGCCGCGTCCGGCACAATGTCTGCGTCCTTGCGAGCTTGAGGGGGCAGATCCGTATCACAGATATTCCCAGTGCCTGGTTTATAGAGCAATACTTAGTTGATCGTGTTTTGAGATGTGAAAACTGGGGTCAGAGGCATAATTGATCACTGTACTGTCATCTGGTGTAATCCCTCAGATTCCGTAGAGTATCCATTCAAATGACTATCTTCGGCATGATTAAAGCAGGAGGAGGAAATACCCCAGGCCACATACCTCCCCGACCGGTGCTGAATGCTCCATCCTTGTGACTACCCTCGTCGCCCATGCGCACAATCTCTCCGTCGACATACTTAGTGTCGTCGGCAGTAATATTCCCAGCACCACCTCGACCATGTGAGACTTCGGGAGTGCCTGACATGATCGCCGCCGTTACTTATCCGTGGGTAAGCAGAATATGCGCCTGTAGGTCTCTCAAGGCTGCTTCTCTCCCGCAAAGCTCTCAATGTCTTTCAAGATGCTGCTGGTTTCTGGAGATTGGTCCACTGTCGCGTCTCGCGCTTGGCCAATGTGACCATGAGAAGTCGGGGAATCGGGTCGCATGAAGCAGAGGCTGTTTTCAAATCGCCTGACAGTCGATGCGGTATGATGTCGTCGTATTGCTCAAGGAAATATGTTGAGAGAATTCGCAGATGCAGTATCATTGGCGTTTTGAGTAGCCCAGCAAAGCAGTGTTGTGAGCGGCATCCCCCCGAAAGATTCGAGAATCACTTGTGAATGAAGGGAAAGAAAACATTGTAAAATACTTGTGTGGAGACACCATCCTCACTGGTACCCAACCAATCATCGATTGAGCTACTGTCGACGTTTATGCAAGTGTCTTATCATCTCTGGCGCCAGCCTGCCAGTCCCAACACAATTGCAACTGTCTAGAGCCGGGATACCAGTAGCAACGCACACCATTACGCCTCATCAAATGCAGATCAGAATCTTTCCTGTGTGATTCTATTCCTTGACAAGGGTTTTGGAATTGGCGAACGCTGCCGGAAATGTTGCAGTTTGCGTTTTTTTTCGCGATCGAGGAAGGATTCTATGACGGTTTTTCATGATTTGAACTCGAGGACGTTTCGGTAGCTGTACCGGTAGTGGACCATCACAAGATTCGTCCATACAGTACATCATCCTTGACAACGACTTGGCAGGGTTCAGCTTTCTATCTCCATGCCAGCATGTGACTGGAACCTTAAAGATAAGACGGCGGCGGCGGTCCATCATTGGTCGCACAAACCTTGCCATGCAATTCCAACTATATCTTCATTGCGACACTAGCCGTTAGTTGCCTGCGCAGTTTTACCGGTTAAGTGGATCTGGGCTGATACAGAAGTGCCATGAAAATAACCTTATCGGGGAACCGATTTTACCTAGAGAAACACGACTCCGTACTGACATAGAACGTCAAATGCAAGGGATACAGCGCACGTATCGCACAATTACAAATCCCAGTAATCCCTTCTTCAGCACTGTAAGTTACCGGTAGTGAGTTTGAGATGTATTCAAAAGCAGGGTAAAGAAAGGGTCACCAACATACGGTAACTCAAGTCTCACAAGAAGCACGCTATCACTCAAGCCGAAAATTAACGCGCGGACCATGACATTCTTTCTGGCCGCGGTAGGCAGACGGTGCAACCAAATCTAGTCCTATAAATGGCATTCGCGTTGCCTTGATTGGGGTCAAGCTACTAGGAAATAGGTGTAAGCATCTATTAGAGGCGTAATAAATTCTCCCCAATGCTTCTTGAGTCTCAACCTACGTTGAGAAGCACGCATTTTCCCAAGGTTTAGGGAAATGCTTGGAAGATCTGTGCGTCACTACTGCTGTTGGTAGACATCTAAGGCGCATGCAATGCCCTCAAATATTTACCATCACTTCAACTATGATTTTGGTTATGATCGTTTTTAATCACTTTTTTATCATTCGTTAGATTCGCAAATGTATTCATTTCATGGGCTGATAGAGCGATGCACGGCTCTCCCGAAGTATCTCGGGAAACTCGAGCGTAAGCTATTTTTCTCCTGATCTGTCCAAGTGTGGAGTTAAGTTTGTACAATTGCATACGGGGGATCCATGATACGTACTGCTTTGCTATGCAAGAGAACTTTCCAAGATGACTTCAAGTAGTCATGGGCCAGGAGACCGAATGCGCACCACTCGAAATACATTCAACCTATCGTTTTCCTGGTTCCTTCTGCTTTACCTAGTTCAACTCTAAAACCTCTTTGGGGCTACCGGTGTAACAATTCAGCTTCAACCAACCAACAGATCTAATCGATAGCTAGCCATATTACTGTGATCACAAATACTCTTAAGTGATCTTGCCATAGGTTGACCCCCTACACTCCGGCAAGTCCAGCGATTGGATAAGGATCTCGGCCAGAGTCTCTGAGTACATACAAATAGGTCCTTGGTGGCGACTCAGGGTATCATCGGCTGTTTCCGGGCGTGACGCACCAACTATGACCACACTTGTCATCCTCGGTGGACGCGGGTTCCTGCATCTTGTGGCTTTGTTCAAGCACCTCCCTGGCAAGAAACGTCCGAACTCGGTACTGATAGAAGTTTGAGCCTCGCGTGCTTATTCCAAGACCGGATTTGCTTGGCATTCCGTTTATAGTAGCTAAATGGGAAAACAACCTGGGCAGTTCCAAACATGCCTGGCCGATAAGACTTTCTACATACAAGCCGAAGAAGTTTCGAGGAAGCTTCGATCTTGTTATATCAAACCGGTACTTTCCGACTATCCAACCAAGTTGAATGAGAGCGCAATGCCCTTTTAAACGGAGAACTGTATCAATATTATTTTCTAGATGCTTGTTATCACGGGCTTCATACAAACTGTCCACCAAAAGCCCCCACTCCGCTGTGGGGTCACCTTGATGAAGGTTATTTAAAAAGCAGTCATTGTTGTATCAATAGAGATAACCGACGTACTGCACAGAGGCTGATGATGGCATGGCCCTGGCTGATGACAGAGCTTAACGTCTCCAAGACTCCATGTCGATAATCATAGTTGCTCGAGTTCTCCCTACACTGCCGCTCGTTTCATAAAAAAGGCAGTACCTACTTTTACAAGTTTATGATGTTATACTCAGATCCAAGCGAGTGTGTATTGAAAGCAACCGTAATTCTAGTAGAAACCGCATTGCTGACATGGTTATAGTATCTGGTGTACGATTATAGTATGTAGAGACTAAATTTAGACAGGCTAGATAGACTCCGAATCGTCTGGAAAGCTTCAATACCACGATGAAGTCATAGAGATTTAACTCTCGAAGTTGTATCTGACAAAATATCTACGGCTCGGATGAGCTCTCTTCCTTTCGTCTGTGCACGGTCATACCGATACTATCTATTTTAGCCATCGGTATTTCGCATAAATTTTGGAGTGCCAACAGCTCCTCACCTTTCACGAGACGCCAGGACAAGAGCAGATGACATCATTAATAAATCCTCAGAAAATGATCGTGACCAGGGATGAAAGCCCAGTATGGTGAATCGAACGCGGGCATTAATATGACAACCCAACTGGTGGAACCTGAAGAACTGAACTACTGCAACATTTTTGTAGCCCCGGGTCACGAATATTAGTATTGTCTGGTTGTTGTATTCTTTGATAAACAACATGCTGAAGTGGGAGCGGATCAGAGCGACCGAATTACCTCCGTATAGTAAGCGCCAACTGATGTTGTACTCAGTACTTGTTCAAGGATTAATTCATGCCGCAGCGCGTGGGGCGAATTGTTTCCCCGCGACGGAGTTAGGCACGTGCATCATCCGAACTAGTGCTCATCGGGGTTTTCAAGAAGCGGTTTCGACAGCTGTCACCAACGATCCAGGTTTCAGTAGACCTGCCACACTGCCAAGGTAGGTCTCCTTAGAATAATTTAGAATCGGGTTCGGGACCCAGAGGAGTAGTCAAAATACCGACACTGGTCATCTACTACCCGGACCATATGAGAAGGCGAGCCGCTGTTCTGCGGAATACTTTCGCATGGGTCCCTTTCGTGGTTGCACGCAGACTACCGAGAAGTGCCGAAAGTTTCGTTTCCGGCATTGGCGGCCCGAACAGTGGATATGGAGCTGGATTCTATTGGGTACCGCCTGGTGAAGCAGACGCTTGTCGCAGTATCCGGAAGACTCGCTCCGTGTGGAAAAGAAATCGCACACCCAATGGCTAAGGTTCAACGCTTTTCTCTGGTCGGCCGGATGTTTGACTTCTGTCTTCGGGAAAAGCGAGAATCATCCACCGTCGTAGGGATTTAAACCTCGCTCACTGGTAAGTACATTCCAGTCCGGTATCGGCGGCTATCGCCGAGATCTCCGGGATCTTGTTGATTGCGTTAGAGCAAACTAGCTCTTACAAAGGGTTCATTCGAAGTCCAGGAATGTAATGCAGGCTGTCCCTGCCAAGTCGTGCTAAATAATTGATAACCAGTCTTCCAAGGTCCACAATAGCAACGCAAGGACAGCATTAGCTATGTACTATGACGCACTGGTAAGCTCTAATTATTAACGTACGACCCTTGAATGTTAGGATCCGTCCCAGGCCGTCAGGCTGTGTGTGGCAGTTTTCATGGTCATAGACGGGTAACCCATCTACAGCCAATACAGTCCATGCTGGTGACAATCGGTAGAAATTGCATGACACCATGTGCCTATGATCATTGAATGTGTCGAGAACTGGATGCGAACTGATTGTTAATCAGCTCTGTGATACTCCAGCTGTCAGGCACGTCTTTGGTATCCGGACAGTCTTTCCTTGCGAATGTGTCACCAATCGTGCTTGCTTCTTTGCATGCCCAGGGCGGCGTTTGGTATACGCTGGGTACGAAAAGAGTTTGATACTTCTGTTGTGTGTAGCCTGCTTGAGTTCTGAGTTGCGACTTCGGTATGATCTGATGTGCCAAATTCCAGGTCTGCCAATGGGATTACTAATACCGACAGCAAGACTAGCGGCGCGCGAACTTTGGCCGGGCGACGGCAATTCCATGCAACAATTTCCTGCTTGCTAGTGCATAAGCTGGATCTAACCGTTCATTGACTTGTCTTTTCCCATCAGGTTTCAACCAGGACCGAGCTCCAGGGCCAAGGCTACGGGCTGGTCGCATGTCACTTTACATCTGACGCTACGAGTGGTAAGGGGCATGAGATTGCATACGGAGAATCGGTCTTCGTCCTCTCGCTTGCCTTCCCGCTGACTCTCCAGTCCATCGTGAATGTGTGTACCTGGTACATTTGAACAATGCAGGTGCCCCGGGCGGTAATGACTAATTTGCCTTGTAAGTAGATCAACGAAATTTCCCGAAAGCCTGCCTTTCATTGCTTGCCTTCTATTTTTCCAGACCTACTCTCCAATGCACATGAATCTGGTCCGAAACACCGTCTTCCACGCTTCGCAAACACGGCGGTTTCTTGTTGCTTGAACCTTTCTCAAATTGTTACCTATCCGCGACCAGTATGGCCGCTGCCGTAACCGCGTCACGTCCTCAGGACATCTCTCCTGCGCCTGCGCGGAACAGCAGTAGCGACAGCCCTCGTTCAAGCAACACAAGTGTTGAGAAGGTGGGTGTGCAATCAGGTTCCCGCAAGACTTTTTTGAAGAGCAAGCGTCAATCATTGTCGCCCGGCGGTGTCGATCGTTCATCTTCTCCGAATCGATGGAGCACCTTCAAGACATCATTCAATTACCTGCGTCATCTCACTCCCGAGCAGGTGAAAGCGTACATGGATTCCTATGTCATCTATAACCTCGATTGGGAGGACCAGGAGCAGATGAGGGAAACCTTAGGTCCGGATTATAAAGAGCGCGTGGGTGAGAGTTTGAGAGCGTACTATGGCGTTATCAATCACCTGTGAGTGTTCCCTGTGGAACTATCCGCGCATTTCCCATGCGACATAATTATCTAGCGCTTATTTGCCAATGAACACCGGGCTAACCATGGACCAGGTGCGCGTTGGGAGATGTTGAGAAGATGTATATTCCTCCTTTGATGGACGAGCGGGTATCTGTTCGAGACAATCAGCTTCTCAACGAGGAGGAGATCGCCAGGGAGGTTGGGTTGAAATCGGGTGACAGAGTTCTGGACTTGGGTTGTGGTCGAGGCAGAGTTGCGGCGCACATGGCGACATACGTCCCGGGCGTTCGTGTAACGGGTCTCAACATCGACCCCAACCAAATCGAACAAGCCAGACAATTCAACAAAGAGAGAGAGCTCCAAAACGAATTCGTAGAGCGCGATTTGAACAACCTGCCATTGCCATTTGAAGACGAGTCGTTCAACGCTTTCTATGAAATCCAAGCTCTGAGTCTGTGCCAAGACCCCAGAGCATTGTTCAAGGAGATATTCAGGATCCTGAAGCCCGGGTCCAAGTTCTTACTCATGGATTGGGTTAGCTTGGATGCCTACGATCCGAAAAATCCCGAACACACGGAACTGATGAAGCGCGTGAAGCCGCTGATTGGCGCTGTTGGAACCCCGACTCCGGCTTCTTTCGAGGCGGCACTCACCGAGGCTGGATTCCAGGTTGTGAAGTCCGATATTCCCAGCAAAGACGGCGTTCAAGCCCCACTGATCGACAAAGTGGATATCTACTTCCGTACGGTCCGCCAGCTCATTCTTGCGGCTGTGAAGCTTCGCATGCTGCCGCCCCATTTCAAAATGCTCATTAATCGCTTATGTCTTGATGGGCAAGCTTTCGTCAAAATGGATCAGATGCGATTAATTTCAACTACATATCGCATTGTGGCGCAGAAGCCGTCATTATGAAACGTAGATTGTGTGCGGGTTTTGTTGGCAACGGAGGTGATGGAGGATGACACGACTCGTCATTGGTTGTGAAGGGAAAGGACTTGAGTGGCCCTCACACTTTGTGCTGGTTTAGAGGTGTACTAGATCGTGGCATGGACGGCACCTGTATCTTCAACGAAAGCACGGAAATTTTCAAGGGTTCAAGCGACATCTGTTTATGATACCAATTCATAGATCCGATCAGGCGGTGATTGATTCCTGATCGATAAATTAAAGTTTAAATTTTAATATACGAAACGGAAGAGTGTTTTCTATTCACTTAAGCATCATCCTACCGCTCTGTGGGAGTTATTGTTTTATGCTGTTCAGCAGTTACAAGCTAGTCCTCAAGCCAAACGTAATTTCGACATAAAGTTGTGATTTGTCTGGACGCAGGCAAGTGATGTTGGTCATGGAATGAGAGTTCCCTGGCGGAGCTCCTAGTAATGAATTAACGCATGTCGAGTTTACGTGGACGGTAATTTCAGTATTAGCCCGAACGATGAAACTTGCAGACTGAATCCAATGTTGGCTAGAGCTAACTGCTATTCTCGCTCAAGTGGTTTTGGTATCCCGAGCGCCTAGGTACTAAATGATTAGCCTGCGTGGTTAGTCGAATACTTGCACTTCGTTCCGGTCCCAATTCCCCTCTCATCAAGCGTCATCGTTCGGACTCGATGAAACGCGAGAGAAGTATCACTTCCCCAATCAGTTCAGGGTAAATTATTTCAATTGCAAAAAGAACCTGTTGAGGGGAGAAATATGAGAATATACTTCCACAGCGGTCATGCTTGTTTCGTCTATTTTATAGGAAGCGTCAGATGCACATCATAGCTGGAGTTTGACTATCTGGAAGCCCTTCCCCCCTTCACGTCGAGACCTTATATCAAGTAAGCTTGGTTGACAGAGAGCGAGAGGAAGGAGCGTTCCAAGGAATTTGGCAGTACGGCAGTCACGTCCTGGACCAACACTGCATATACAAATTTGACGATCCTGCACTTGGCTGATATTTTGTTTCCTCTGCAGTCTACCTCAGTTTTTGTTTGTTTTTCTTCCCCTTTTCAATGTTCAATCATTTCCATATGAAATACGAGGGACTTCAAGGGACAGGCAACTGAAAAAGAGCTATCCTATTGACGAGAGGGTTGATAGCGATAAGGCTTGACTACATTCCCTCTGTAGATTGTACCGGGTAACGATGTATTCGTCACCTAAGCTTATTGACGGGGGGTTCCTATGTCAACGAGACAACCAAACAAACATGTCCAACGATACCCTTACGAAAAAGTTCACCATGAAAAGGACTAGACGACCAGAGCGCCCATCACTGAAAGAGATTTATCAAGCTCGAGGCAAAGATTCTGTACCGGCTAGATTGTCTTATAAGGGCACACCGCCTCTGGCTTCAACAAGCTCGTGGAGTGACGAGACAGACCTCTGCGATAGGTTGGGGAAAATTGCTCGAGGAAGGGCACACGCAGAAGATATCAACCTTCTGTCTAAGCTGGTGCCTACCTGTTCACAGAAAACTGTAAACGAGAAGGGCAATCAAATCCCACCCTTGGTACTAGGAAGCACTCTGAAACCTAACCGCGTGTCCGAATTTGTGCTGCTAGGGAAGCCATCCTTATGCGTAGAATCATCGATTCTTAACTCTAACTCCGCGAGTCTTAAGAGAATACGAAAGAATACCTCTCACACGGAACAAGGGCGTTTAAGGGAGTTCGATTCGGCCAAGCGTTTTCGATATTCGGAACCCCACGCATCGCCAAAACCTCACGCTTTGAGCCAAGGTGCATTGCCGATCCATGCAAATGTCGAAAGAAATGTGCTGCATGATAAATCCCATGTCCGTAATCGAGATTGAGTTTGTATTGCTTTCGTTCTGTTGCTAAGAGAAGCCGCGTAGATTACAGACGGACCGGCCGGTATTTATAAAGATAGCAAGGCCAACGGTAATTCACTGGTTCCTCAAGCATCAAACAGATGTTATGAACGCAAAAACTGTTCAATATCTTTTGAGAGAAGTAGCAATTGAGATGAAGCTGAACAATAAGATAGTCAAGACAATCGAAAGTACAATATTGTCCGCCAAGCGTCCGTGCGATAAATGGATATGTGAGACTCTAGCTCCGATGACTTGCACTTGTCAATACAACTAAGAATTCATTAGCCGATAATGGACAGCTACTTAGCACCCATGGCGCCCTTTTGCCGCTCGAGTACACACCAATATCTAACGCCGAGAAGGCTTGGAAATGCCCCGTGATATCATGTCGGTCTAGACATGCTTCTCTGCGAGAACTAGGCCGTCATTTCGCAGTAAGCAATCTAGCGCTCAGCGGTTCGCACATACAGAACCCTGTTAATAAAGTTCAGGGTGGTTCATTGCGCCACCGACCTGAAAGACAATGGAGATGGCAGCTTATCTATAATCAGACTCCGCAAGGAATCACCGGCTGAGCCGGCTAAAATTGTTTCATCTCAGCGATTGAAAAAAAGAGAATCTTCCGATGTCAGGGGGAACATAGTTAATTCAGTTGGCCTGGTTAATGGGTTGTATAAACGGTTCTCGGCACGTTTAGCGGGTGAGCTTCCAGAGTTCCCGGCATTGTACCTCGACGATTCATGGGAGTTTCAACAAACAGACAAGAGTTCCAACAAACGACGGAAAACTTCTACCAATCCTATCAGAAAGATGCCGACTCAGGGATCGACGGAGCCCGATCCGAAACACAGTGATCCAAAGGAGGCTATTGCAGTATATGGGTTGCATGAATCTATGCCTTTGTCTGATGCAATACTGGTACACGAAACAGAAGGTCACCAAATCCCAATCTGCATTGAGGCGTCACCATCTCCCGAGAGGTCCACAACAAGGGCCAACAAACGTTCAGAAGCCGGATTGACACTCCGTCCAAGTCTGATGATTGGTTCTGAGAAACAAAATTCGGCAGCCGAGGAATGGGAATTGGCGACTGGATGCATTTCAAGCGCATCCGGCGAAATGAAAAGTGAGTGAACGTAGCGAAACCCGATAGCCTCGCCTCTTGGTAGTTGATCATGGATGAGGCTGACTCTTACGCTAGCCACTGCTATTGCCGCCTCTCGCACGACAAATCAGTATGAGAACGAGGTGACGAGCAGCATCGGTTTTCACGTGCTGACAGTCAAGACGGGCATCCCGTTTCAATTACAGCCCGCTCATAGTCGCCTGCGCCTAGTATCTGTGGCGGCTGGAAAGCCGAGGATCAAAATGCCTCAAGCGAAAGAGTTTGAGATAGGCCCTCACGGAGCTTTCGTGATCCTTCCGGATGATTCTTGCCACGTTGAGAATCGATACTACGCGGATGTCATCTTACATGTACACTGTTCGAGAACAGAGTCAGTGTGAATAGTTAACTATGTAAGAACAGATGGGTTGTAGGGTGAGTGATGGTGGTTTCGGTTAAAGATAGATACGTCTTGTGCATTCGTAGCTTGTTATTAGGCCTGGAATTCAAGAGAGGCTGGAGTTGAGATAGGTGTTAGGGTGAATGTATTGATTGCGATGATCCGTACATGATCCGTACATGATCCATGTTATGCCAGGAATAAAAAACAATGATCAGGGGGTATGTTGCATGCCCTCTGGTTACTTAGCTTCTGAAATTTGATCCTGATCCAAGCTCAAGCCCCATATTTCATTATCTATTTGGGGTATCGTTTCTCATCTGCAGCAAAATTATAGTGTTCTCAGTGATTCCTGCTTTGCCTTGCCTGATCCTCATATTATCAGGTTTACCATAACCGTGTTCAAAACGGTCCTGGCATTAACTATGTGGACGAAAGTGTTTGTGTTTCAAGACCATAATGGGCCAGATCCAAGAATATTTCGAATCAGAACGACCTAAACCCTTGGCCATCACCCATAGCAAGATGAACCAATTTCTGATCCTTTGGCTGCGATTGCCGAGTATTTTAGTTTGTAGGTTATAGTGCCGTACTGAAAGTAGGAGTGAGGCTAATCCACGCACGCTTGTGTTGGCTTGGATTCAAAACATAGGTCGAGTCGCACTTAATTGACTAGCGCAGAATCGCAAACATCTAGGCTCCCCATTTTTAGCATCTCATCAATCCTTTACCCCTAGTTTGTCACAACAGCTGAGGTTGTTTCCATGCACGGCCTTCATCCCCTTCTTTCACTTTTCTATTTGTACAATAGGTTCGAACAACAGATTTTAATATTCACGAGGTGCTATTTCCAGATATCATGGCCATTTCAGAGTTTTACATGACTAGATTTGGGCTTGCTACTGAATCTACGTGGAGAGATAGCTTAAAACAACACGCCTATCATATATTCATGATCCTTTTCGTTCGCTTTCTGTTTATCATTTCGGGCCAAGAGCCGAGTGGGGTTTAAAGGGCGTGGAAATGTCATTGCACGTAATCCAGACCGAAAAAGAAAACCTAGGCCCTGCCATAATGACTGAAAAAAATATTGTCGACAGCAACAGCAGCGCGGATAAGAAGAGGATCATACAACAGGAGCCCGCAGGTTTGGAGTGGGCACAGCCATCCACGCTCCCCCAAGTTGTTCAGGGCCCTACTTTGAGCACTCAATATGTCGGAGACAAAGCAGCCACTGCCTATGATACATATCCTTCGCCGTTATTGGCGCAGTACGAACAGCGATATAATTTTCTGGATTCGCCCGCTCCGACTTATGCTACGTCTGGATCGCCTCAGTTTCAACAAGCGACGCAAACTTATTGGAATCCCTCGGATGGAGGTAATGAAGCGGCGAAACAAGGATCAGAGTCAACAGATGAAGCGAGTGGTAATGGGAAGACAATATTTGGTATGCGGAGGTGGCGATTTTGGATGATCGCCGGACCATCTCTGGCCATATTAACGGTTGCGCTTGCGGTCGGTTTGGGGGTTGGGCTGGGTTCTGCAGGCTCTGGGTCGAGCCCAAGGAACAGGTACGTGTTTTCTATCTCTCAAGAATTTCTGCTCCCGTTTCAGCTACTCCACCATCATCCGACTTGTAAAAAAAAAACCGCTGATCTTCCCATCCATTTTGTCTTAGCTTAGACTCCAATCTTACTTCTTCTCCATCACCATCCCCACCCAAAGGCATATCGTGCCCTGCTGATAACCGCACCACGACCGAGGCGTCTCGCGGGCAAAAGTACTTTGTGCTTTGCGGGCTGGATTACAATTCGGGCGGCGGTGCTGTAGATCTCTCTCACGTCGAGACAGCTACTTTCGATGATTGTATTCAGACATGCTCGTTATATAGCGATTGTGCTGGCGCGGGATGGGGTTTTTACCAGGGAAGCATGATTTGCTGGCTGAAGAGCAAATTGGGAGCGACGCAAGACGCACCAAATTGGTTTTTTGCGACGAGGGAGCAAGGCGGATAAAGAGGGCGCCGATTTAATTTCTTACATAGGATAGTCTATTACCTGCGGCTTGAAATAGTTTCGCGTTATGGCTTGTCATCGATATCCTAACTACAGTATTAGATAACCTTAGCCAGTGTACCAACCTAAACCACTAGGCATGAGATGTTGTTCCTATGCACCTCTCCTACATTCATCCCATATTTTGGTAGGATGGTAGCTCTGCTTCTTTTTTCTAATTTTGGCTGTGATCCGCGGTTGTGCTTTGGCTGGGGGTTTCGTTACAAAAGAGGAGTTTTCTGGGCCTGCTGGTGCCATCAACGATAAAGATCAGAAACCAGTGTGTAATCTCGCTCATTAGTTGTGTGAGTCTCGTCGCCACCTCGCGCAGTGATGTTATATAGTGCAAACGACAAATTGACCGATGGGTTCGTCAAATTAGGCAGCTGTAGTCGGCATCACTGGGTTCATCCGACAAGTTCATAGTGGCATCAAGACTGACAAGCTAGGAAAATGATAATAATGTGTCTCATTCAGGGGAGTCGAATATTCCTTATGCACAGACTTTTACCATTCAGATCATGCTTCTCCTTGCCATGTAATTGGAAATCACATTGGGAATCAGTTAAGTTACCTGTATTCCTTCTGAAATAACGGTGTACTTGTCTGTCGGTATGCTCCAGTCCGAGCGGCTATGATTCGGAGGTTTTTTTTTTATGAGATGCCATTCCTTGATTGCAACCTAAACCAGTTCAAAATTAAGGATTTCTAATCCATGCGTGTGCATGGACGCTGAGAAGTAAATATCTACGGCACGCACGTGGCAGTTCTGCAACAGCTCTGATTGCATACTGGTAGATCAAACGGAACGCGAAGCACAAAAGCCATTTTCTATTTCTGGCGAGACCAGTGCAATTAAGCACATGCCGCCCAGGAACCAACATCTAGAGGCAAGGTACCGGTATTTGGGATAGCGCGTTCATCGCACCTGTGCCACATCGCAGCTTGGTGGACTGAGTATCTTCAAGCAGGGACGCAGTTTGCCATTGAGACGTGTCCGACAGCCGTAGGAGTACACACAGTATCTTGGGTGTTTACTTTCTTTGCTCCATATTCTAGTCTGTCATCTTGCATCTCACTGAATCCCGGGATTGTAATAGGTCCCAGCCATCCATGAAGGGGCAAGCAAGACTTGGATATAAGAAACAAAGCCTTTACCGACAGTGAATTATGATGGTGTTTGTCTTTCACGAACAGACCGAGCCCTCGAACGAGCTGCCATTCAAGTTAGAGCACGAGAACATGAACACCCTTTCTCGCCTGAGGGCATGAATACTCTGATGCCTACATTAGAGGGAAGCTTGGAACCAACATCGATCTTTTTTCAACACATATTCGATTTGATAGTTATTCAGAAACGGGTTTCTGTCCGGTGCACCCACTGTCACGCCATCGCCTCTTCTTGCCACCGGCACACGAACACCCTATTTTACGCCCGCGCCAGGATGAGCGCCTTCGCAACAGCCGAGCTGGTGATTTTCGCCATCTTTACGTTGCCTGTGCTCCTTGTTCTTATAAAGCGTTGGCCCTCTGGCCTGCTCGGATGGCTCCTCCTGTTATCGTTTTGCGCGATGCGCATTACGGGGGGTGGACTGGCATTGCATTCGAACCAGGATATCCGAATTAACCTATTACATTATGCCGGGTTGATTCAGTTATTATTGGCCTCGTGGAGCATCCTGAATGAAGGGTGAGTGCATATCTATATTACACTCGACACTAGAACGTTCAACACAAGTAAAAGAGCGATGAGGGGGGTGAGGGGCATTTGCAATGTTCATTTCATTTATGAATACGCTCCTACAGATAGTTTCATGACTTGTCCATATACTGACCAGCTAGAAAGTCGCACAACCATCTTCACTGACCTAAACAAGGGGCTCGAAACTAACCTCACTGTCTGTTTCTATATGATGGTCTTGTCAGGTCAAATCTTTCCATTTGTCTTGGGCTCCTCCGCGCTCTACAGACCAATCGAAGACAACGTCGACGGATCAAGTGATATGCAACTTCTCGAGATAGGCATGGCTTTGTTAATCCTTGCCTGGGTTCTTCTGGTCTTCCATGCCGCATTTTCCGTTCTCCGGGCTAGGAAAAATGCGGACGACATCGAACTCAGTAGCCTGAGGTTATTTTCAGGCTTTGCAAAATGCAAACAACCTCCCCAAGACGGCTGGATCGTAAGTTTGAGTTTTTAAGTATAGCTTGTGTATTTTCACAATTTTACAGGTTCTTCTGCCAAGTATGAAACCACTAGGGATCAGCTAACGAATAAAAAATACCAGATCATCCAAGCCGTCCTCTTCGCACTTCCGCTCATCGGCATCAGACTTTTCTTTGCACTTGCCGCTTATGTTTCTAAAAAGGCCTATCTATACCCCTCGACGGGCGCAGTTGCCTTGCCAGTCGTGTTTGGCTTGCTGCCCGAAGTCGTCACGGTCATTCTCTTGATGGGAGCCGGGCTGCTTACGTTAAATATTGTGGCAAAGAAGAAACTGAAGGGGATGACGGACGGTGATGATGGTCTTCAAAGAAGCCCGTGAGAATGACATAACAAGAAGCTGTTATTCTAGGGAAGGTTTACAGTTCAGCCCTACGTTGAGCCAAACAAACTACTATGTAGCTACGAAAGGAGGCGATGTTAAAGATTCTGTGCCTAGGTAATTGTTTTCGAGCTGCCAGCCAATATGTGGGGGGGGGGGGGCTGCGCGAAACGACGTACGGCAGGGGTAGGTGGTCGCGGACAATCGTCGTTGTCGACCAAGATCAATGACAGCCCTCAGGCTTCATAGTATCTATCACGGTCGCTACTATCATAGTACTGCCAGGTTATAGAAATACCGAACGTCCTTCTTATCCCAAGTACGGCAAAGGTGTTTGTGGGAACTAGGCAATAGTGTAAGAATGGTGGGTTCAGTTGCGTAGACAACAGTGGGTGCCTAACGCACCCACATAATTAGATATATCACGATAGCTAGCTTCTGCTTCTACTTCTAATTCATCATCTACTTTACCACCCATTTTACCATCGTACGTACGATATCTGTGAGACCATTCCGACAGTGTTGCTCACCTGTTATCGAGGAAGCGATATTACCGTGCCGGTACTGGTATTGGCGGTAGGACTCTCAGAAGCATGTTTTGCTTGCGCGAGAGGGGGAAACCGAGCGGTTGGTCTTGGAAGAGAACTGTGGCAGTTACAAGTATTGGTAGGCCTGATTGCAGGTGCTTGTGACTATCGCACTCATCCAGCTTTCTCCGGAGTAGTCCGGTTGGACTTGGCCGTCGGTGACTCGTGACTGGCGAGTGAGTTGAACGGCAGCTACAGCAATTACCTCAAGAGCGAATATTTTGACCCTTGCCAGGAGGCTGCGGGACGGAGCACACGATGTCTCAACCACAACCTGGGCGACAGAAAAATGTGCATTGATTATGTCGACTGAGTACCTATCCGCAGTCCGATATGAGAAACGGGCCAACTGACTAGCACGCCATCCTGGGGGGTACCAACAATACAAGAAGGAGTGGGTCAGTGACATGCGCGTTCTTGTAGTAAGCCGTGGGTAATTAGGATATTGGATGAGTCCAATATGAGCAAACGCAAGATGGACCCGAAGGTATCATTCTCATGGAACGATGAGTAGGATTAAGGAGTACTGGTAGGTAATACTCTATCCCTATGGAAGCGGAAACTAATAGGAACTTCGAGACCCACAAAGCCGCTGGCTGGACAAGGCAATGTATCCGACACGTATTCGTGGCTTCTTCGCGACGGTGACAATTTATACGCTGGTGGTTACATGAATTGCTGCACTGGAGTGAGTGTTGGTGGTTGTTGATCAAGTTGGAACTTTGATTTGAAAAAGAAAAGAAAACGCGTCAATAAGGCTCAGCCATGCTTCTATTTGCAGAAAAAGATACACCTGTACAGAGCTCCTGATACGGTTTCCCCTTTCGAAGAGCGGGTAGTAGTTGAGTGGCTGGCAGCCAAACTTTTGAGCTGGAACCCACATATAGTACGTGAGTTCTTGCTAAGCCATGGGTTCCCGTAGGTAATTGCTCATGGGCAAGCAGTCTGATTAATGTTGAAGATCTGTATAAGTGGAATTACCTACGACAAGTTATGGCTAGACAAGGACTCACTTACCTGGGTTCCAGCTTAAAAAAATCCGCCAGAGTAGGTACTCTCAGAGAGCGGCTTAGCTGCAGGCCCCAAGGGGTAGACAAAATTTCCGAGCAAAGTAGTTTTTCGCACCAAAATGCCCGATTTTAAGCTGGAATTTTGTTAAACGACCACAATCGTCGCAATAATCTATTTAAATGGAATTATTCTAAATTGATTAAATTGAAACATACTTGAGTTTTGTCTAATTTGAATGAATATAGCGATGCCTAGCTTCTAAAAACCTCACTATGAGATTTTACCCCACCAATAAGCTAGAAATTTCGGTGGGATAGACGCTCGTAGTGAGGTCTTCAAGTGCTGGGCCTCGCTGTGTTCATACTTGAGTTTTTTCTAATCTGAATGTTTCATCCATTTACATAGATTGTTGCGACCGTGATGGTCGTCTAACAAAATTTCAGCATTGGAATCGGGCATTTTAGTGCGAAAAACTATTTTGCTCGGAACTTTCATCCACTCGTTGTACTTATACAGAAGTAACCTCAAGACGCGGTGAGGCGCAGTGTTGCTATTTCGGATACAGACTGTCTGTCTGATGAGGACGCTCGTCATAGTGTAGGAGTCTCACGTACGATAGATCTGGAGTTACATTTCGCGTTTTTCTCTCTAGTTTTGCTGACAGTCTACACAACCTCACCTGTTGACTATTGGCTTATCTCAGCAACTCTATTTCGAGCCATACTGATTAGGATATTCCAACAACGAAAATTTGCCCCTCTAATGTTCATGCTACCGTACATAGAGCAAGTAGCCCCACTGATGATAGCGTATTGTACCTCCGGTATGTACCAACTCAAACTCATCTAACCAGCCATTAACACGATATCACGAGTTGGAGAGCGCAACGTGCCTCAGAAACTATTGCTTTCCCGCCTTGGGAAACTGGAATGACTCTCGCCTTAACGGGCTACAAGCATTATAGCCGGTCCCCTGGGACTCTATATTACTTTCCCCCGAGACTCCCAAGGCTTTTTTCGTTGGCCGCGCATAAACCTCGGCTCTCTTAGGGCTCGAGCTTTTTTCTCTTCTGCACACTAGTGGCCATTGTCCTGAATTGATCATGTCAAGCTGAGGTCACCTTGGTCCCCTGATCTCATTCACGTTTGGCGGTCCAGGAGATTTAGCGACGAAGATATACTGATGAAGATAGACAACATGATGGGACGCCAACAACACAGAGAGAAGCCCGACTTGAAAAACTCCTGCAGCTTGCAACTCCGAAGTGCATATGAGTTAGATCAGTGGTCCCAGGTCATCAGTCAAGCTTCTCAAGCATACAAGGCAACGAAAGATCCATACTACGAGGTAGGACCCAACGCCTGTTTAAGTAATCGGTGCACACAGCCTAACCATGCAAACATCTAGGCTATCACTTTGCTGGCGAAGTCTCAGCAAGATGTCACCAGGGGCCAGAGCGAAGTGGACTCCGTGGTCGACGAGTTAGCAAGACAGAAGACTGCGGTCAAGGATTCAGCTATCCTGGAGCTTTACGCATGGGCGCACTCAGGGGAAAGATGGGACGACACCATGGCTATCTTGATGATAAATTTCGTCAAGGCCTTCCCCAAAGATCAAGAAACAGCTGAGAAGTTTTTCAAGATTTGCGTGTTATGGGATGACTGGGAACATGCCCAAAATGCAAGCTATATCCACAACACAACTGCTTTTCCCGCACTTCCTTCTAATTTTCGCAACAGATTTCTGCATTGATGGACAAGAACTTTCCTAATCACCAAAAGTATCTGTTCCGCAACATTCTGTCGTACTATATAATGGCAACGGTGCGTCAAGTTCTATCAACGGGATTTCCCAATAACGGAAAAAAATGCTTACAATCAAGTCAGTGTTGTTTACCGACCGGGAACGAAAAGAGAGAAATGTACCAAAGGCTTGCCTTACATCATGCGTGTAAAGCTTACAAACTTCGAACTGAAGTAAGTGGTCTGGGTATCCATCGAGACTCGTCACTCCCGACTAAAACTCGCGCAGACGAAGATATCAGGGGAAACTTCGACCCGCGCTATCAGAACAGAAGAAGAGATGCTTTTATGGCTTCAAATCCAACAGGACTGTCACCCCTTGTCCAGCATAGGGTGGGAACCTAAACTGCAATGCCGTGACGCGATACGAAGCCTTGAGGATGGCCATGTCAAAGTCTTTCGCGATATCCTACAATCTTTGCATGATCACAAGAATTGGTCTGATGTTTTCCAGGTATGCCTTGAAGTGTTTAGGCAGGGCGTGGAATTGATAGAAGCGGAAGAGAAGAGACACGTGGAAAAGAAAAACATGACAGAAGAGCAAAAAGCGTACGAAGGTAGGAAGGAGCGAGAGCAGAAAAAGAAATCATTAGCAAAAAGTAATCCAGGACTTGGGGTTGATCATGTGGCGGCTCTCTCCGCTGCAGCGTTCCGCACAGCTGTGATGGATTGGGATGTATGGATTTACGGGATTGAGGCTGCAGGCGAACAGGTCGACCGTGTTAGGTATTTTCTTCCATCCTCCTGTTTCATCTCTATTTTGGGCTGACTTTCATCGTGCTTTGGAGGGCACTCTATATTGTGCAAGATTTCCTCCATAGAATTTCCCTCATAAGCACACTCCTTCCGGCCGAGCGCAAGCATTTAGACCTGACGGATATAAGGATTTCAATGGAGAAATCGCCTTCACCCCTGAGGCCACACGAATACAGCGGCCTGGAGATCGACCCAGAAGCAGTCCACGTGACTGAAGGAGGCGTCGTCGACTATATTGTAAAGTTCGCGGCTTCACACTGCGAAATGTCATCATGCTACGATGATATCAAGACACTACTGCTCCCCAAATGCCGCAACGACGAGGTTGAACAAGCAGCCTTCAGATTATGCGCAGAAGCTAAAGGAGTAAGTTCATTCAACCTGTACTTGTTTGGATGTGTCACTTGCTTTCGCTAGAAGACTAAGTTCCGCCAAGACACAGAGAACGACCCAGCAAAGATTCAGCCTCTATTCTCTGTCTCTCCGTTTGCGATATTACTCGATTACTGCCCCCAAAATAACTGAGAGGCCTGGACTCAATACTACATCCAATTGTAAATCAACACGGCACTCTACCTTACCTACGAACTGGCACTGCAGCGCTGACAAACTAGCCCTTCTTGCACTAGCTACGGCTTGTGTCTGGCATTACACGGAAGGCCTAAATAGTCCGGAGTCGTTATCACCAGAACTTCGGGAAACTTTAGGACACCTAGTCGTCGTTGGTGCAACAAGCATGCTCAGACTAGCCAAAATTCGCCCTGCTCAAGGTCGTGCAGCATCTCCTCTTCGAGGGGTCAGTTTGAGATTGCTGCTCCAAGCCGTTTCATGGTTGGACTTCCATTTCCAACTTGCTGGCCCATCAGCCCACACGGTTGGTCTCATGCTTGTGAAATTGTACCTGCTGATCGGCTGTGCGTCTCATGCTGAAAAGATCTGGAAATCCCTCAGCATCAAAAGTGTATTGTTAGAGACTCTAGGTCCGTTATTTTATGATCGATTGTCAAGCATAGCCCCGGGACTATGGAAAGACGCTGCTACGGGGAAGGGAACGCCAATGGACGTACTTACAAATTACTATAATCGGTCAATCGACTATCAAACGCCTAACAGCTGCGAAACCGCGATTGACTATGGAAACTACAGCAGCGTCCGCGAGCTGGTCAGGCTAAAACAGATGCACCGAGACAGTTGCAATCGACTCTTGTCAATCATTGAGAGCAATCGAGGCTTCCGAGCTTGGGGCTTGCCGACCATGAATCTAAGTGATTATGCAACCAAGGGTCGGTTCTTTCTATAGCTTTTACGCTCCCCACGGCTGCGCTGACTATAGTATAGGTTTGAAAGAGTGCCATCTCGGAAAAAGTTCGCCCTTACCCAGCTACGAACATCCCGATTCTCCAACGATGTTGGACTATATCAGCATTGGTCCCCGTTTCTCGGTTCGTGCATTCTGTTTCATGTGCAGTATTTGCGGAGGAGAACTGACAGGTTTCAAGTGTTCGCGTGGCTCCCTTTCAGTCTTGGCGGAGTCCTTGCTTTATTTACTAGACCACAAAGAGCCCAACGGTTATAAACCAGCCAACTCGCCCAATTTGGATGCAGACTCCCGAGCTTCAGTTGGCGGGTTTTGTCTCTGTCTCATGACGCAACTCAGTGAAGCGTTGAGCGATCCTGATATTGAGACAAAGCTTACAGCACAGGAATCGAAATACTTCCAATTAATTCGGATGATGAGCGTTTATGCAGGAAAACATCTTCTGCACCAATTACCGAGGAGCTCGCCTGTTGACATCGCCATGGTCGATTCTATGATTAAGCAAGCGAAATTTGTAATTGACGATGAAGACATTCGAGAAGATTCTACTGCCTCCCTCTCTGGCTTACCCACAGTGCATATCCGCATGCTCTCCAGCTTGCATGCGTACGGAATGCTTCGCGAGTCGGCGCAAGCCCTCAAGTGTCTTGCGAAATGTCTGAGCAACACTTACGAAGCAATGAAGACGAAAGACCGTGTCGACCCACCTGAATGGGCGATTGCCGCGGTCGAAAAGCTACAGAAGGCAGTGAAGGAGATTAATGATCATCTGAAACACACCATCAATCGAATGAATCAATCTTTCCAGGAGCCTCACGGGCTTGTTGAACGGGTTTGGGAAATGGCGTACGGTGACCAGCCGCTCATGGAGGATTCTGTTCTTGAGAAGATGGGGCCCAAAGGCGAACTGAAAACAATGCTGTCTGCTTTGTTGACGCGTAATGAGAAGCTCACATTGGACGATTGGGCTTGGAATATTGTGACAGGGTGGAGCGATGCCGCCCTTGGTTGGTCAAAAATCAAGCTCGGCTGATATCCCCGTTCCGTAGTTTGGTTTCTGAAGTTCATGTTATCGAGGAAAGAGTCTATAAACAAGAACAGTATAGCCTTAACGAGGACGGTGGATGAGGCGCGGATTTTGGCGTCTTGTATTGCTAGAGAAGTGAGCAGCTGTTAACGGTCAAAGAAACAGATGGCCTTATGCAAGATAATACAAAACGCTCCGATTTTTGGTGCACTCATTTAGTCCGAGACGGGCTATTTCAAAGTGCGAGTGTCCACACTATGTGCCCCATTGGAGCAGTGCCTATGTCTACAGTGTTACCTTCCACCTCCAAAAGTTAAACCCCCAGAATGTCAATGACTGACTCCGAGAAAGCGCTTGTTGGGGGCTTTGATTTCGATGCTGGGGAGATAAAACGATTACCATACGAATTACCTGGAGAAGTGTATTGATATGGTCCAGAAATTCCCATATGTACTCAGCAGGCTGGTCTGGGTAAAGCTCCGCTGTGTTATAGATCGCGGTTTCCTTGATGATGAGATAGACCAAGTCTTGGGGAAGTGCCACGGGCTCACTTGTTTTCCTCAGAACGTCGCATGCTTGCTCCCTTCCTTTTCCACTTGGTCCATGTGCTCTTCCTTGCCTGTTGATTCTTCTTTCCTTGGATGATGTTCGCCAGCCGCGTTGTGGGGCCGATTACAGTACCATGTGATCCGTCACCACGAAGCGGCTAGCAGACATATTTTACCAGATTGTACATTGTTGATCTCGCAGACTATTCTTTTTTTTTTTTTTTTTTTTTTTTTGGAACAGCAATTGTTAAAGCATTGGTTTGCGAGCAGGACTAAAACCAGCGAATACTTTTTTTATTTTCTCGTAGCGGCTTATGATGCCTGTGGATTTCGAAGCCTTCCACACATTTCCCCCGAGGCCCGTGATCGCCGCGGTGAGAGATGACTATTACGACTTGGACGAATGGCCCACAATGCCAGACGGCACTCCCTGGGACGGCAAGCAACTGCTTTCGCTGGTCCGCAGCGGCAATAGCCCGTTCCACGCCAGTTGGGATGTAAACCTGCTTATAGAAGAAATTGAGGAAAACTTGGGTGCCCGAATCGTCGATATACCTGAAGCTTTTCAGGGAGCTGGCTATGTCGTGGGTTTGCGTTCTTTTTCTTTTTTCTTCTTTTTTTTGATAAGATCAGTTCGTGGCTGAGGCCTAATGCGGGCCTTGGCATGGCAGAAATTCCACGTCAAGCTATCGGAGGGACCGGACATGATGGCACATTTGGCTCGTTCCGACATCAACGTGCCCAACTATTACGGCTGCCCCGCCCAGGAAGCCATTTGTAGAGTCAGGTTCGACGTCGCCATGTATGGGCTTCTGCGTACCCGGCCAGATATCTTGGCCCCGACTTTGGTTTACCATCGGCTGCCGGTACAGCAGCCCGGTCCCCGGTTCCACCACCCCTTCGACATTTCGGGCCGTGGCTTGTATTTGTTCCAAAAGACGGCGCTGGGAAGCCGTGGAGAGTGGGATATAGCTCCGCCAGAGGCAAAGGTATCTTTTTGAATCTGCGTCTGGATGTTCCCCACTACGCATCTGCTCTCGTGCCTATCTACGAATTTTCGTTGCCAGTGATGTGCTGACCTGAGTTATCTTCTCTCCAGCTCCGCCTTATGAGACACGTAGGTCGTATCCGCGGATCGCTGTTCAATTTAGAGATCCCGCCAAAATTCGCCGAGGACTGGTTTCGCGGACAGCTAGCCACAGAACAGAGACCAGATCTGCTCCCCACTCCCGCCACTCCCACACGCGAGTTCTGCATTGCTCTGATCAAGTCTCGAATCGAAGCCTCGATTGGAGACGACGAAAATAGCCACGATAGCAACATCAGTGACATGGCTGCCGTGATGAAGAAGAGACTTTCATCCATACTCCCATACCTGCTGCCTGAAGACGGAGAAGGCTCGAAAACGACGTCTATCTATTATCGGTTTGTGCTCGATCACGGAGACTAGGGGCTCCACAACATGGCCATCAGCAGCTATGCAGAGAACCCGCAGCCCGTACAATCCGTCTACAACTGGGGGGCTTGCAACTTAGTACCGGCCATCCTGTCTGATGCATCCTGGCCGATTGATTGCCGGAAGCGAGCCGCAACGCCCGGCGATGCCAAACCATCCCAAATCCTAGAGTTGGATAAAACCAGCGAGCTGGAGATGGAGACTTATTGCCAGGTGCGTAACTTAAACCAGCCCCATCAGCAAGCACTATCCCGTCACTACTGGGCTAGTGCGCGAACATACAGAAAAAAAAATAAAGGCTGATTTTTCCCCCTGAATTTACTAGACTGTCCTCGCCTATAGCGGAGGGCCCGATCATGCGCTTGTGGCATCGGCAGGCATGAACGTGCACTATCTTTGGTGGGCATTGCAAGCCAGGAGCCGATGGCACTATGTGGGAAATCTGATTTCATGGTATGCCCAACTAAATAAATGGGTTATGGAGACGATGGAAAAATGTATCAATCAAGGGGAAGCTCTGGAAGATTCTTAAGGCATCGACAAGCACATTGACTGGTCTGACTGTGATTCCGGTGCTTGGACGAGGAAAAGGATGAGCTGGAAGGCAGGGCGTGGATACGAACTATGAGAGCGGACCTGTTAGCGATGTGTTGATATGGCTTACGCATGAATCGCTGTTAGTTGATAGATACTAATGTTGTTTTTTCTTCAAAACCCCCATCGCGTAAACCATCGAGCTCGCTCATTGGCCAGTGAAATATTTAAAAAAATGGATGGGCACCACTTGTGATGTCAGGAGATATATCACTCTACTAAATTACGCGATACTCACCACGAGCATGTGACCTACGGCATGGCTTAGCTTGAAAGAAAGCAACGGCACGCTGCAGGGAATGCATCACGAAACTCAAATTGGCTTGGAATTATTCAGTTCATCTGTATCGTGCCGCAACTCCCGTCATCATCCTTGGCCATCCGGCATTCTGCTGGGGCGGAGTAAACAATCTCACCCCAGTATACGGTGTGTCGTTTGCTTTGGCGCAGTGAATTGCGCACCTGCTCCTCAGTATCACCCGAGGTATTCCCCTGTAGGCTTTGTTCCGACTTCGTAGTTGCTTTCTCAAAATCAAGAACAAGATCAACAACTGTGTCTAATGTACCACAAGCTCGAATTCAAAAAAAAAAAAGAAAAAAAAAAAAAAAGGAATCCTCCCTGCTCATGAACCTAATATGTACATATCTTCCCACCCCTCCTCACGCCCTTCTCACATCGCTACCCCTCCTCCTCTTCCTCGCCGCGAACCCGCTCGCCTCCTCTCTCAGCGTGACCCAGACCCAGAACCAGGACAACATCTCGAGGAAAGCCAGCGTGAAAAACACGCGGTTCCTTAGACCGTCCCAACCTCCGCCCTCGCTCTCGCTATCCATCCCCGCCGCGGCGATGGGGTGGGACATGAAGCCCGGCCCGCTCCGCAGCCCGCCGTTGTCGGGCCGCGTCAGCCAGGCGCCCGTGGACAGCACGCCGAAGAAGACGAAGCGGATCGGGGCCTGGCTGCCCCAGTGGTGCACCAGCCAGATCTCCTCGGGCATGCTGAGGGTGAGGATATCGGAGAGGCCAAGGAGGAGGAGGATCATCGAGAGGAGGGACGTCGAGGCTGAACCATGGTTGAATGTGCTGGTTCGGGGCTGTTGTGGGGGATGGTTAAAGAGTGGAGGTTTTGGTTAGTTTGGGTACTTTGAAAAGCTGGAGCGGAGAAGACTGAAATGGAAAGAGATGGATGGGAATATCCTGATAGACTGACCATGCCCATGGCTTCCCCAAGCACAAAGACCAGCGCCTGGCTGGCGATGGCCTCAGGATTCGTGAAGAAGAAAAAGGCCAGCGTGATGTGGAAGAGACTGAGCGAAGTCAAGATCGTCTTGGTGGATATGAGCGCCATCGTGTCGGCGTCGATCAGTGTCCGTGTGTGCGACAAAGGAATGTCGGGTGGGGGGGAAACGGGGGGGACGTCAAGTTAAACACTCCGCCGCCGCATTGAGCAAGCTTTAGTTGGGGTTCGCGTGAGGTCTGGGTCACTTGGCACTGGCTGCACCAGCTGTTAGGTATGACGTGTAGTTACCTGACCTCGAACTGTTGCAGGCTACCGATGAGAAGCGGCATGGAAACGTCCACACGTGGGACAGACTCAACGAACGAATGGGCTGCTGCGAGCATGAGAGAATTCAATGAAGGTGGGACGAGGCGTCGCTGCGGTGTTACTATCATATGCACTGGTATTTTCAGGGACCTGTCACTTTCTATTTTAGTGTGTCCTGCTTGGCCAATCCCGCGACGGCGGGTTTGGTAGCCTAATCCCGGAAACAGGCCACTGTCGCTCTGGCAGAACTCTGGTTGCACACGCAGCATTTATTGCCAGCTACTGTGTAGGCCAGCTTTGAAGCTTTCTTGCATGCAGCATTCATCACTACCGGAAGGCCAGTGCCGTATCCACCAACCGCAAGCCGATTCCAAGACTTGTTGAAGATCTGCAGAATACAGAATTCATTGAATCCAAAAAGCATCCAATACTTCACCACGTTCGACAACGACTGAACCTCGTTGTTCAATGAAGACAAATTTATTTTCGAAATGACGTTTCAATCGCGGAAATCTTACTCCATGAACACGATGGTGATGGCCAAGATTCCGTTAGAGGATGGCGAGCCTCAGACCGAGATCCTCTGCTTCGTTTCTCATTCATTCCAGTTTCAATGACGATGTTACGGATCAAGACGATCACAATGATCACGCCGTCACGCATAACGATAATCCAAAAAATGATGATCCGGAAAGCGGTGGTGACCTTGCCTTACAGGACGTTGGTGGCCATGTTTGAGATGGCGATAGTTACCATGGCGTGCATAGCGATATAAGCACGTTTCGGATGATAACGATGACATTAATATAGGTGACTCCATGGACGATCTTCTAGACACAAGAAGATGACTAATGGCGAGATGGAAAGCCAGACCAGTAGTGAGATATGAGTCCAGCCTTAGTGATCACCAAGCAGAGAACTAAAGTTATTCGTTTGAGGAACCTCGTGTGCAAATTAGTACTGCATGCTCTGTCCGATCACCACCAACTTCCAAGTCTCTCGTCTCAAAGAGCTAGGGTTCTCGGGAGGCAGATAGCGGAGTTGGACGGGAGACTGCATGTGAAGGTGTTGTGGGGGGGACTAACATATGAAACCCCGATTGATTGACGGTTCAGCCTCGATGAGGCGGTCGAATCGGATTGCAGCGGGGCGAGGGGAGTTCGTCATGGCAATCTGGGGGTTACCCGCCGCGCGTGTGGTTTATGCACCAAGTTCTGACAAGGCCGCATCGAGGGTCGGATACAGCGCGGCCTGGGCCGACCGGGCAAACGCCCGCGCCTCCTGATACCGCGCTGCCGCCGCGGCGAGATCCTGGTTGGCGGCCGTCACCAGATCTTCCAAGGCGTCCAATTCCGGTTCGTGGAACGCGGTCCACCACCGGCCGCGCGCGCGGTCGTCCGCCGGCTGCGCGATAGCCCAACCGTTGTCC